>CAHIKZ030001713.1:6030000-6042500 GCA_903632075.3 Acanthosepion pharaonis
CTTGGCATATATTCGAGTGATGAAATCATCTACATATTTTAACAGGTTTCCAAGGCAGTTCTTCCCATTTAGAGCCTTTTGTAGGGACTAAAATTAAAGAGAATCCGAAGGGGCAAGGTGTTATGAACACGGCATGTGTAATAAGAAATCCTAGACAAGCGAGGCCTGATTTTGATTTAATACGTATTTTCCATTGGCTATTTCGGGATGTTTTTCAACGATTGCGCCCTATAATTAGTCCAAATGATAACAGTACTTGTCTGAATTCAATGTCTCACATGCCGAAGGAACTCCTAATACACAGTGCCTTTCCTTTCCCATCAGATACACAGTATCAGATTCTTCGGATGCAGCCCTTCTGTTGAAGTGTGTAACAGTGGCTAATTTCGTTTTCCCCAGTATGTTTTTGTCTCCACAATTTTAGTGGACAATCGATTTTTCATCACCTGTGATCATTCTTTTCAGAAATCGGACGTTTTATTGTGTTCGAGCAGACAATCCTAGATGGAAATGCAGTCCAATTATTTGTTTATCATTATTCTGCAAACAAAACAAATAGTTATTCATTCAGTTTTTATCTACGTATCTAGGTGTTTTCAAATGTCTGTCAAATGGAATATATTTCTGATGCACCTGTGTCGGGAAAAATATTTTATACGTTATATGGAATATATAATGTCCGTCATGATATGGAATATATCTGTGATGCAAATCCGATCTAATGTCAAGGATATGTTTTAAAAGAAATCTACGATGTCTTATGCCCAGTCATTATATGGGAATATATCAGCGGTGTCCTGTGTCTATACCGATATGGGAATATACTGCCCGAGATGAAAATGTGATGTCCCTCTGTCGGGATATGAGAAAGAAATCTACGATGCCCTATGTCGTTATATGGGAATATATCAGCGGTGTCAATGAACTTTGTGTCATAGGATATGGGATGTAAATTTAAATGTCTGATAATGATATGAGAATATATCTGTGATGCCCCTGTGTCGGGATATGAGAAAGAAATCTACGATGCCCTATGTCGTTATATGGGAATGTATCAGCGGTGTCCTGTGTCATGATATGAGAATATATCTGTGATGCCCCTGTGTCGGGATATGAGAAAGAATAAATCTTATGGGGATATGCCCTATGTCGAGATATGGAACTGGGTTTCAAAGAGGCTTTCCTGTGCATCATGATATGTCCTGTGGAATATCTGGTTTTTAATGATGCCCTGTGGGGATTATGAGAAAGAAATCTACGATGCCCTGTTAAATGTCGCCTGGATATGAAGGGAATATATCAGCGGTGTCCTGTGTCATGATATGGGAATATATCTGTGATGTCCCTGTGTCGGGATATGAGAAAGAAATCTACGATGCCCTATGTCGTTATATGGGAATATATCAGCGGTGTCCTGTGTCATGATATGGGAATATATCTGTGATGCTCCTGTGTCGTGTTACGTAGATTATTTTTATTATTATTATTTTTTAAGCATTTCACCACAATCAAGGCAGGAGTGTCACTAGCAGGCAGTTACAGTGGGTAGAGAACAAGATTAAAGAGGCGTGTTTGGGGAGAGGATAATGAGAAAAACGTGGAACAAGATCAAGGTATGAGAAGATGTCGGTGAACATTACACTTGAATATTTGAAGATTATACTTATCAAGGAAGCAAGAGAGAGGAAAAGAATTCCACAGACGGGAAATGCGAAAGAAGAAGCTTTTTGAGTAGAAGAGTTGGTTACATTTGACCGTTTTGACTGTGAAAGGGTGGGACCGAGATGCCGACCTTGTAGCTCGCTTAAATTCATACAAGACTGCGAACCAGCAAAAGCAATTCGTCCGATCAGTTGCCGTGAAAATACGTATAGGATAGACAGAAGGAAGCCACGTTCATTCTGTGAGAAAGCGACTGTAGACTAGATGCCTGATCAGGACCTATTACATTGCATATCCGTCTCTGGATTTTGTCGAGGACCTCGAGACTTAGAGCGAGGACACGAGACCATCTATGACAGCAATATTCCATGCAAGGACGGATGGTTGGTATATAGATTTGAAGGATGAACTCAGACGAAAAAGTCTTTCTGGCACGGCACAGAGAACCAACTTTCCTTGCGGTAAGGAGTCTCATTGAGAGTACAACTGCTCATTATAACATAGAATCAAACTGACTTATAGTGAAAGTCGATCTTCTTATATGTAAATGAATACGTGGCAATCTCCTAGACGGAAAAGAGACGTGAGGTGAAGGATTCTGACATTACCAAAGACTACGAAGTTTTGGGTAACATCTAAACACATAGAATTATTATAGTTAGAATGAGAAAGAGAGAGTTGGAAATTCTAGGGCCCGATGGAATAACGAGGAACGAGTGACTCGAAAATTTGACACTCAAAATATATATTAAATTGTTACATACCGTAGATATGAAAACTAATGGGTATGTCCCAATCCTCATAAATACGTTGTACACTATTGTAAGTGGTGGGGTAATATGCTGTCTAAATAGTCCATTACTAGCGGTGGTTTACCTATTTCATGCTGCTGGCGAGTATTGTATTCTGTTGATGTATAAAGATTACCATTTCATTTCCAACGTTCGTTTTGGTAATCCCTCATTCAGTAACCCTTTTCAACATAAATACAAGAGGGTCAAAAGAAAGCTACACGACCTACTAATGCGTTTATGTAAATGATTGTCAGAACACTACGCATGAGAGATAGCAAAAATAGAAACCTTAATAAGACAAAGGAAAGACATGAAGATGTGGAGAGATGTGATCGCCAACGTTCTAAAATATAGTAATCGGGCTTTAATTATTGTTTCTTTGAGAGATCAGAAAATCATGGTGTATATATATATATATATATATATATATATATATATATATATGAAATGAAAAGTCATTTTAAAAAAGGTACCATTGACAATAGTTTATTTCAGCAATGAAAAATGTTTTAAAAGTTTTGGAATTGTTCATCAGATGACTCGATCAATTTTTAAAAAGGATTTTTTTTCAAAATAAATTATTGTAATGGAGGAAAAGTGGTCTTTTGGGTTTGACCATTAAATATTAGATTCTGTTCTTCACATTGAGCTCTCAGGATTTCATCCTCCTTGGATTTACCAATTCGGTTTACCAAATTCTTCATAACTTATATATATATATATGACATCCAAATCGTGTTGCAGCATAATTGTGTATCCTACAAAATGTTTTGCAAAGACAAAAACACTAAACTAATTGAGAAATGGCGAGAGAAATAACAATTCAGACCTTCAGTAATGGTACGAACATTCATACTCTTGCTTCCATCTTTAAAGTCCATTCGAGAACCACCATGAGACAGGTGAATAATGAATTGGATCGTGATTAAGATTCCAATGAAACAAATTATAACCATGGAATATTCATGTGAGAGCCTTTTTTATATTATATATATATATATATATATATATATATATATATATGGCACCTTGCATTATTGGAAAAAAGAAATATTCATAGAAATATGATTTAATTTTTTTACTCGGTTTTTAACCAGTTGTTAGTTTTATTTTTTAGACGAAGAATAATTGAGTTTCGAAAATAATTCTCTAAATTGTACTTAGACGATCCTAAGGGAAGGAAAAAAAAAAAAAAAGGAAAAGAAAAAGAGAGAGAGAGGGAGGAAAAAGAAAGAAAGAGGTCGAGTAATGCAAAATCCTAAGACAAGAAATCCTTCCAGCCCAAGTCGAAGAAGAAGATTGCTCGAAAGCCGCAGAGAAGTTGCAGTCAAGTCGAAGATAAGAAGAAGAGCTGCAGGCCAGACAAGCAAATGAGTTCCCCGGACGGCAGCGAGAAGAGACCACCTCGGACGACAGAGAGTTCCCCGGACGGCAGCGAGAAGAGATCACCTCGGACGACAGAGAGTTCCCCGGACGGCAGCGAGAAGGGTCCACCTCAGACAGGCAGCAAAGTTGCAGGCCAAACAAGCAAATCAGTTCCACCTCAGTCGACAGAAAAGAGTTGCAGGACGGAAGAAGAAGAAGTTGAAATCAAGTCAAGCCCAAGAACAGAAATTCGACCAAACCAGATCGAAGTGAAGAAATACGTCCAACTCAAGCCGAAGAGAAGAATCAGCTGTAAACGACTGGTAGAGATTAGCCCCAGTGTCGAACTAGACCACACTCCGACATACACAATTCTAAAGAGTAGACAACTCGAAATCTTTAAGTTGTATGATAGAAGCTTGGTGCCACAGTCCACAAAGCGGGTCGAGAAATAAGAACAATTTTATGTAACGGACATTAGATATAAAAAGGTTGTTACCCTTTTTATCAGTAATTTTTTGTCTCGTGAGTTTTTTCTTTTACTTGTGTTTGCCACCCCCGTCGGACTCAACTTGCATACGGCCCCAATCCTGTTTGGTCCCGTCTGTCTAAGATCTAATCACAACGTGGGTAGACAGACCGGAGATCAGTACAGTTACTCTAGTAACCAGGTGTTGGAAGCGGGTTGGGAAAGGCGAGGTTGGTAATCATCTAACCAGGGGTTGGAACGGCACACTTGGAACAGCGAAGAGCGACCAGGAGGAGCGACGTCACAGTTGGCGCCGTAACCAAAGGATTCGACCCTGGACCAGGTGTCTCCGTCACATATGGTGCCGTGACCAAAGGATTTCAACCCTGAGATAACCACGTCACATCACATCGATCGACCGCCGTTGCTGAAAATTCAAACAGGACTCAGAACGACCCGGGACCGAAAAGAACAAGAACAGAATCGTCTGTAAGGTAGGACACCTTATTTTATTTCCCAACCTCGATTGTTGCTGCATAGATTGTCTTTCTCTGTAGATATGTCAGACTATGATTCAGATAGAGCAGTGGGGGGTGAAGAGGAAGTAAGACAGGGGTTGTCAGTTGATTTAAGAAAGCTGTTAGGTGGACCGAGGGTCCCAGTATTTGTCGGCAGCGGAAAGAATTTAAAACTGGCTGGCAATCCTTGAGAAGAGCCGAATTATCTACGAGCTTTCAGACCAAGAAACCCTGTATTTGGCATACGATGCCACAAATGGAAAAGCATCTGAGTTCGTGAAGGAGCTCTTAGAGAGCCAACCCGCTTGTCTTGGGAAGGGATAAAAGACTGTTAACTAAAGAATTCGCCGACGAAAGCACAGCCATAGAGGCCATGAGGGCCCTTTTGAAACTGACACAGCTGCGGGATGAAACCCCGGGAGAGTTAGGGGCCCGAGCAGGGAAGCTATCGTCGTTGGCATTCCCCGAAGTTGTCAGAGATAATGCAGTTATGCAGGCCCAACTGGCGGACCTGTATGTAGAGGCGCTGAACAACGAGCGTGTTCGTCACGACGTGCTGAAGGAGGGACCCTGAGACTGTCGGCAGCAATAGAGCTGGCCAGGGAGAGCCAGGGCGTGTGGGAAAAAGTAAAGAGGTGTGGGAAGAAGGAAATACCAAGTCAGGAGGCTGGAAGAAGGGGGTAGGCGGAAGATCCCCCGCGTGGAATCAGAGGGTTAAGGAAGAGGTGGATCGGGCAGAATTATGGGAGGAAGACCCCAATAGAAAGGTATGGTCGACCAGGCATGGTTTTATAAGCCCACGCCGGGTCGATACGGGCTGGTCTGCTGGACTTGTGGGTACGAGGACCACAGGGCGGCGGAATGTCCGACGAAGTGGGGTTGCCCCCAGACTTCAATCAGGACAGATGCACCAGGTGTGGTAAGAAAGGACACCTGGCCAAGTGGTGCGGGCTAAGGAAGGGTGCCCCACCGATATTAACAAAGAAGGCTGAGCCCAGAGACCGGCCCAGGGAAAGCCAGCGGGCCACCCCAGAATTAAGAGGAGGGTGGCCCAGTTAAAAAGAAGAGAAATAAAAAGCTTGGACCAGTGGATGGGCGAACCGCTTGAATAGAGGACGGGTTCCCCCGAGGATAGACACAAAGGCCAACCCAGTTAAAAGGGAAAAGAGCAAAATGTTGGACATGTGGTCGGGCGGGCCACTTTGCGGCCAGCTGTCCAACAAGAAGGTGCTGGTTTTGCAGGAGGCCAGGACACCTGAAAGAAACTGTATCCTTAGAAACGGCCGTGGGAGACCGGGAGAGGTCCGGCTGGGGTCGCCCAGGTGCAGGGGCGCAGAACTCCACCTCATGAGAAAAAATGAAGGTGATTTATTACTACCGGCACCTATGGCTGGAGACCCAGGGAAGAAGAAAGCTCAAGTGTTCTCTTCTTAACGCAAGAGAAAAGAACTATCTTGTAGAGCGGAGATAGGTGGTAGGGAGATGAGGGCTTTGGTGGACACAGGAGCATCTGTGTCATTGATGAGAGAGGAAACATACAGGCGGGTGAAACGGAAGAGAAGGTTACGGGGAAGCGGACATAGAGGTCACGCAAGCAGATGGAGCCCCCTGGAGATAAAAGGGATGGTGAGGCTCCCGGTGAGGATTGGGAGGGTGAAAAGCACCCAAAATTTTTACGTAACCCCCGACCTGTGTACGGAGGCAATCATAGTGGTGGAGGAAGATGTAAAGTTACCTCCTAGGACCGCAGTGTCGGGAAAGGGTAGGTTAATGTCAGGAAAAAAGGTATGGAGAGGACCTCTGCAGTTGGTCACTGTAGAAGCAAAGGGCCTAGAAGATAACGAGGTAACCCTGTGCGAAACGGTAGTGGAGGCAGCCGAGTTGGTGCCCATTATGATGGTGAACCAAGCCCAAAAGACTATAAAGGTTAGGAGAGGGGAGGAGATAGGAAGAGCACTTCCCCTACGAACTCTGAATCGGGTGAGATTCGAGGAGGAACGAAGGAAGCTAGTAGAGCAAACAGAATGAATCTTAGAGGAAGATATATTAGCACCGGATCAATTTAGAACCAGAGTGGGGGGTCTGTTGAGGGACAATCGAGATGTGGTGGCCCAGTCAGACAAGGAGCTAGGTCAGACCCACACAGTCGAAATGAAAATCGACACCGGAGACCACCCCGCTGTGAAATTAAAGCCCTACCGAACACCTATACATAAAAGACCCCTTGTAGAAGAGGCAGTAGAGGAAATGTTGGAAGCTGGGATGATCGAAAGATCGATCTCTCCTTGGAGCTTCCCAATAGTAAAAGTAGGTAAGAAAGATGGCGGGCATCGTTTCTGTGTAGATTTTAGAAAGCTAAATTCTATATCGAAGCCGTTGGCGGTGCCATTGCAATTGATAGACGACATTTTGGCATTATTAGGGAAGGCGAAGTACTTCTCTACGTTGGACTTGAGGTCCGGGTATTGGCAGGTAGCCCTGGATGAGGCTGACAAGGAGAAGGCCGCATTTGCGTGTCACCTGGGACTGTTTCAGTTCAGGGTGATGCCATTCGGTTTAGCTAATGCCCCGGGAGTCTTCCAACAGCTAATGTCAATAGTGTTAGGAGGATACGAGAGCTTTGCCATGGCGTATTTGGACGATATCTTGATATTTTCGGAGACAGTGGAACAACACTTTTTTCATTTAAGACAGGTGTTGGGAAGGTTAAGGAAACACGGCTTAAAATTAAAATTGCCAAAGTGTCAGTTTCTGAAGGAAGAAACTAGGTATTTAGGCTTCGTCATAAACGGAGACGGTATTAAACCCGACATGGATAAGGTAAAGGTCATAAGGGAAATGCCAGAGCCTAAGACAGTGAGGCAGGTAAGAGGTTTTATAGGAGCTATAGGCTACTACCGACGCTTCGTCCCGGCATTTTCAAGAATTGCCATACCACTGGTGGCCCTGACGAAGAAATACGCTAGGTTCAAGTGGACAGAGGACTGTCAACGAGCATTTGACTCGCTAAAGGAACAGTTGATAACCGTCCCACTGCTGACTTACCCAGACCTCATCAAGCCCATGATATTATACACGGATGCCAGTGAGCAGTGTGTAGGGGCAGTACTTACCCAGCCGTGTCCTGATAAGGAAGGACCAGTGCCAGGCATACCAGAGGAAGTACCGATATACTTCCTCTCCCATAAGCTCTCAGAGACACAACAGAGGTGGCCAGTAATAGAGAGGGAAGCATATGCTATCATGTATGCTCTCCAAAAACTGGACTACTATTTAAATGGTGCGGTCTTTACTATAAAAACAGACCACAAACTTCTGCAGTACCTATTGCAGACAGAGTGGACAAATAATAAGAAAATTCAACAGTGGGCACTTAAGTTAAGTGGCTACCACTGTAAGATAGAGTATTTGGCAGGAAAGGAAAACACGTGCGCAGATTTGCTCTCAAGAATACCGAAACAACTGGAAGAAAGATCCGTAAAGGTAGAGCAGGGAGTAGATGATAAAGCCTATAGAATAGGAGTAATTAACTCTAATAAGCTAAAAGATCGCCCTATGTTAGAATCGGACGAAGAAGGGGACGGCCAGATAATAACCGATCCCTACTGGACAGAAGGAATTGAAAAAGAGCAAGCAGACAGTGAAATAGCTGCTCTGAGAGAGAAGTTGAAGGCAGGAGAGACCACCAAGTATGCCATAATAGAGGAAAGGCTGTATTATCTCTCAGGAAGGGATGAAGAAGTCAAGCCCAAGTTGTATGTGCCCAAAAGTTTAAGACCAGAGATATTGGAGCAGTGCCACGAGAGGTTGGGTCACATGGGAATTGATAGGACATGTGATCTCATAGGAAGAAAGTACTATTGGCCCAAACTGTATGGGGAAGTCACTAACTATGTTCGGAGTTGTGTAGTGTGCCAGTCGCAGAGCAGATAGCAGGAAATGGCACCCTTGGAGGAAACAGACGTACCAAACTTCCCCTTCGAGAAGGTGAGTATGGATGTATCAGGACCATATGGGGAAACTGCACAAGGAAACAACTATATAGTGAGTTTTGTCGATTGGCTAACAAATTGGCCTGAAGCATTTGCAGTACCAGACAAGAAGGCCAGAACTGTGGCCGGGTTGATAATAAGTGAAATCTTCCCTAGGTATGGTGCCCCTGTGCAATTGGTAACAGATAATGGCATGGAGAATGTGAACAGCATCATGAGAGAAGTTCTGACAGGTTTGAATGTAGAGCACATAAAAACATCCCCATATCACCCCAAGGAAATGCTAAAGTGGAAAGGTTTCATAGAACCCTGGGAGATGTATTGGCCAAGCTGGTCAGAGAAAACACTGAAATTGGGACTTGTATTTGACGCAGGCTCTGGCGGCCGTGAGGTTTACGATAAACGAAACCTCCAGATTTTTCTCCTTACTTTTTGTTGTTTGGCAGAGACGTGGTCCTGCCTGTAGATAACCTACTGAAGCCCCGAAGAAGGTATATGGGAGAAGATCATCATCAACTATTGCTGGAACAGCAACATAAGATATTCGTACAGGCCAGAAGAAGAATAAAGAGGGCCCAGAAGAAAAGAAATGAGAGGTGAATGCTGAAAGAAAGGTGGTAGAATTGAAGGTTGGAGACCCTGTCTACTATAAAATCCACCAGAGAAGGAAAACTGGACCAGAGATGGGAACCGTACTACCGGATAGTAGAGCAGACGGGCCCAGTATCATATGTAATATGGGATCAAGTGGCAGGACGAGCGAGGAGGGTTCATGCCAATGATCTGAAGAAGGCTGAAATAGTTGACCTGGAAATGAGCGAGCCGAGGCCTAAGAAGACAAGGAAAAGGAAGGTAACTCTGGTTGAACCGGAAGAAATGGAGACGGAAGAAGACTCCGAGGAAGATGAGGATAGGTCGACTTGGCCAGATAAACGAAGCAGTCCGAGTGACAGAGTTGGAACCCTCAGCGGGGATTAGCGATGTTCAGTCGTCGACTGAATCGGTGCAGAGAAGACCCCCGTGAGATCGCCATCACCCCCCATGTCCGAAAAAAAAAAAAAAAAAGACGAAGAGGTCCAATCAAGCAGTCGAAGGCTCTAAAAAGAAGCACCCTGAACAGGACGAAGGGCCCAGCGAGTGGGAGGAGGAGGATCGAATACCCCTTTCCCAGCTCAAGGAAAGGATAAGGAACAGGAGAAATTTAGACATAGAGTCGAGAGGTATTGAAGACATTCAAGGCGAAGACTCTAAACAGAAAGAAGAATCAGGGGATGAAGAAGAGGACAAAAACCTCCCTGGACGGGAGTTAAACACAGAAAAGAAGGTTAGAGGTTGAACAGGAATCACCTCCGAAGATGAGATCAGGGAGGGAGAAGAACCCCAAATCTCAGTAGAACAAAAGGGCTGTGCAGAATAGAAGCATTTGGTGTCGACAGATAACGACACTGGCTCATCCAAAAACCTGCTGGCTGACTGCGGTGGATGTGAGTAGAGGGATGGAGTTGCGGGCTGCATCTCACAAGGGACGGAAAAAATTATTGGCATTGTTGATTGGCCATCAGTGGTGTCATGAAGTACGACCTTTAGAGTGAGCGCCACGCACACCTGACCAGACAATTCTGTCTGCTAGAGGTTAGTTAGAGGAGGGAAGAGCTGAACTTAGTAAGAAGTTATGAAATAATTGAGAAAATAATTGTGGAAATATTACAACGCACTAGGATGTGTGACCTTGTTAGAAAATAGGCGATTATTGGTAGTGATATCTGTCCCGTTACTAGATAGCGAGAGTATATTCGAGATATACCAGGTTATAAACTTACCCATTCCCTACCCCAGAAGAGATCAAGGTTTGGGAATGATAGCAAGGTACAAGGTGGAAGCAGACTACATAGCTTTAAATTCGGGGAGAACGAAATTCATGTTGCTATCAGCTGAAGAAGCTAGAAGGTGTAGAGATGATACCCTAGGGACTTGTACCTCGTTAAGCCCTATCTATAAAACTGGTAACCGCAGACTCTGCTTATTAGAATTGTTTGAAGGAAGGGAAGGAATCAAAAGAATCTGCCAAGTGGAGGTATTAACAAACTCGGCATTACCACAAGCTATCAGTGTTTCAGACGGGGTGTGGGCAGTAGCCACACAGAAACATATCAGCTTGTCTAGGGTATGTGGGGGAGAGTCCACAAGGACATTAAGAATAAGGCCACCGTTATCCCTGTTAACGCTACCCATGGGATGTTCGGCGGTTGGGGTGTCCATCTCCTTGCCCCCCTATTACCAGATGGAAGAAAGATATGAAGAAAAAGATTCACTCATAGAGATGATTGGTAGAGGCTTAGTCAATTGTACAGAATTGTGGGAGCCGATAGTGAAGAGATTCTCTAATGTTACCTTAAATAAGATGCCAGTATTAATGAAGCCAATAGAAAAGATCGATATGAATCAATTAAGAGATAAGTTAAGTGCGTTGGGAAACGAAGGTGTGGCTTGGGAAGACGATGAGCAGATCGCGATAAGTTGGTCAATAGTAATGGGTACATTCCTAGTTATAATCATCGGGGGTGTATTAATATGGAAGATTAAGAGTAAGAGAAGATTAGCGAACGACAGTCTAGTGAGCATGCAGCAACTCGAGAGGGAGATGCCGAGCGGTGTTCCTTACTCAGACAGGACTGGCGAAGAAATTGCTGAAAGACCAATGGAGGAGGCTGGCATGAGACCACCACGTGCGGCGGAAAAACCTCCCACAGCGGAGAGGAAAACATTGACCAAGAAGAACAAACCATAGTGAACACATCTGCACCTACAGACACACGCACACATTACCCTTGCATGTAGAACAAAAAAGAAAATGAAAAGAACATTACATTGCATGTAGAACAAAAGAAAATATAAAGAACATTACCCTTGCATGTAGAACAGAAGAAAATGAAAAGAACATTACATTGCATGTAGAACAAAAGAAAATGAAAAGAACATTACCCTTGCATGTAGAACAGAAGAAAATGAAAAGAACATTACATTGCATGTAGAACAAAAGAAAATGAAAAGAACATTACCCTTGCATGTAGAACAGAAGAAGATGAAAAGAACATTACCCTTGCATGTAGAACAGAAGAAAATGAAAAGAACATTACATTGCATGTAGAACAGAAGGAAATGAAAAGAACATTACATTGCATGTAGAACAAAAGTAGATGAAAAGAACATTACATTGCATGAAAAGAATATTATCCTTGCATGTTAGAAAGTAGAATAGAATTGCATGAGACAAATGCATGGTGCATGTTAAATGATGTAATTGGGTTTAGGTGTCATTTACGGGTAAATGACAAATCGGTTAGGGAGGATTTGGCACCTTGCATTATTGGAAAAAAGAAATATTCATAGAAATATGATTTAATTTTTTACTCGGTTTATTAACCAGTTGTTAGTTTTTTTTTTAGACGAAGAATAATTGAGTTTCGAAAATAATTCTCTAAATTGTATTTAGACGATCCTAAGGGAAGAAAAAAAAAAAAGGAAAAGAAAAAGAGAGAGAAAGGGAGAAAAAAAAAAAAAAGAGGTCGAGTAATGCAAAAGGCCGGTCATTAGCGAAAACAGGTGTCAGAAAGGTATCTAGGCCAGCGTGTTTGACCGAATTTCAGGGAGACAATGGAATTGTTATTTAGAATGAAAAGTCATTAGAGAGAAAGAAAAC
>CAHIKZ030001713.1:6047500-6077500 GCA_903632075.3 Acanthosepion pharaonis
TTCGAATTACAGTAGCACGTAAGTATAATGAACACGACTGGAATTAGAAATTGAGTTCGACGCAGAATAGAAACATAAACAATAACATTAATATTTTTAAATATTTTTTATAAAAATCAGATGATCGAAAATTACAAACATGATGAAACTAGGATAAAGAACATTATAAAAATACACAATACCAGTAGACGATATCAGAAAATTAGACTAATTATTTATTACAAAAAATTTAAAACCTCTAAACATAGTTAAAATTAATAATTAACCTCTTAGAACAAAATTATATAGAACAAATAATATTTACGAATTTAAATGTCCATTAAGGAATTGTGTTCATGATCAATTAAAATTCGTAAACTTTTATACAGGCCACGCTACAAAATCTTTGACAAGAAGACACACACTACATCTTTCTGATTATAGCTCAATTAGGTCTCATTTAAATATTCATGGAGACCGACTGGACACTATCCGTAACATACCTGTTGATAACACAAATAAAATAGTATCGTCTACATGTAAAAAAAACGGTTAAAATATCGGAAGCCTTAAAATAAAAACAAAATGCGTGTTTTGAAAATGAAGACATTATATACATACATACATACGTACATACATACATACATACATACGTACATACATACATACATACAAAAATCTATTTCTTGTTAACATTTAATATATTTCAACTTTGAAAATGTCTAAATGTATAGACGAAAACGCTTAGAAAGTAAGAACTGGACAGTTTTTATATAATTTATCTAACGAAAAGAAAAATATTATAAGATCACATGAGAAAGTGTATAAAAATTAAATCAAAGCACCTTGTCAGTCATATTCAATGAAACATGCATGAAAGAAGGATTGCTGCCTAAATACACACACACACACACACCTAATCCATATATATATATATATATAATTTTAAGGTATGCTATATTTATGGATAAAATGCTCAATATAAGGGATAGAGCGTGTGTAAATATGAAGGTGGACACTGAGGTCAACACTAAACGCAACAGTATTATATTACGCAAACGGTTATTGGTAGATACAACAACTTCTTCTTCTTCTTCTTCTTCTTCTTCTTCTTCTTCTTCTTCTTCTTCTTCTTCTTCTTCTTCTTCTTCTTCTTCTTCTTCTTCTTCTTCTTCTTCTTCTTCTTCTTCTTCTTCTTCTTCTTCTTCTTCTTCTTCTTCTTCTTCTTCTTCTTCTTCTTCTTCTTCTTCTTCTTCTTCTTCTTCTTCTTCTTCTTCTTCTTCTTCTTCTTCTTCTTCTTCTTCTTCTTCTTCTTCTTCTTCTTCTTCTTCTTCTTCTTCTTCTTCTTCTTCTTCTTCTTCTTCTTCTTCTTCTTCTTCTTCTTCTTCTTCTTCTTCTTCTTCTTCTTCTTCTTCTTCTTCTTCTTCTTCTTCTTCTTCTTCTTCTTCTTCTTCTTCTTCTTCTTCTTCTTCTTCTTCTTCTTCTTCTTCTTCTTTTCTTCTTCTTCTTCTTCTTCTTCTTCTTCTTCTTCTTCTTCTTCTTCTTCTTCTTCTTCTTCTTCTTCTTCTTCTTCTTCTTCTTCTTCTTCTTCTTCTTCTTCTTCTTCTTCTTCTTCTTCTTCTTCTTCTTCTTCTTCTTCTTCTTCTTCTTCTTCTTCTTCTTCTTCTTCTTCTTCTTCAATATATTCTTCTTCTTCTTCTTCTTCTTCTTCTTCTTCTTCTTCTTCTTCTTCTTCTTCTTCTTCTTCTTCTTCTTCTTCTTCTTCTTCTTCTTCTTCTTCTTCTTCTTCTTCTTCTTCTTCTTCTTCTTCAAACCTTCTTCTTCTTCTTCTTCTTCTTCTTCTTCTTCTTCTTCTTCTTCTTCTTCTTCTTCTTCTTCTTCTTCTTCTTCTTCTTCTTCTTCTTCTTCTTCTTCTTCTTCTTCTTCTTCTTCTTCTTCTTCTTCTTCTTCTTCTTCTTCTTCTTCTTCTTCTTCTTCTTCTTCTTCTTCTTCTTCTTCTTCTTCTTCTTCTTCTTCTTCTTCTTCTTCTTCTTCTTCTTCTTCTTCTTCTTCTTCTTCTTCTTCTTCTTCTTCTTCTTCTTCTTCTTCTTCTTCTTCTTCTTCTTCTTCTTCTTCTTCTTCTTCTTCTTCTTCTTCTTCTTCTTCTTCTTCTTCTTCTTCTTCTTCTTCTTCTTCTTCTTCTTCTTCTTCTTCTTCTTCTTCTTCTTCTTCTTCTTCTTCTTCTTCTTCTTCTTCTTCTTCTTCTTCTTCTTCTTCTTCTTCTTCTTCTTCTTCTTCTTCTTCTTCTTCTTCTTCTTCTTCTTCTTCTTCTTCTTCTTCTTCTTCTTCTTCTTCTTCTTCTTCTTCTTCTTCTTCTTCTTCTTCTTCTTCTTCTTCTTCTTCTTCTTCTATTACAACCAAAGCCGTGCATTTGTTTATTTCTTTTTGAAAATAATAATATAGTGTTTATTAGTTTGTTCTTTTGTTTGTTTTTTCCTTTTTTTAAAATAAAAACGCGTTAAGTGATCATTTGTTAAAAATCGCCTGATTTACCGTAACCAAAGTTGTTGTTTCAATTGACTTTCAATATATATATATATATATATATATGTGTGTGTGTGTGTGTGTGTGTATTACAAATGAATGAAAATCAAAAATACCCCATGTGAATTGCCATTTCGCTCTGTATGAGCTTGTCATCAATAAAAATTTAGACAGAATAAAATAAATATGAAGCCTAACTTTTTTAATCCTTTCGAGAATTCAAACTAGCTCTCTTATTTAACTTCATCTTTTACCTCTACATATGTATGTATGTATGTTTATATATACATATATATGCATATGAATGTATGTATGTGTGTGCTTGCGCGTGTGTGCGTGTGTATGCATGTTATTATATTGCTAATTGCATATAAGGAGGTATGTTTTCATTATAAAATTCAAGAGCAGTCAGCAATGAGTGGCATTTTCCAATAACGGAAATATAATGTTTGTTCTTGTAGCTTTTTGCTATTTAATCTCCAATGGAATCGTTTTCTGTCATATGTCAATAATATAGATGAAATACTTGACCTTAAAAACGGGAATATGAGTGAATAAACAGTTTGAGTTCCATCATGTTATTATTTTCCCCCTCTTTGCAATCACAACGCTTATGTTAACCGCATTTTTTTAAGCTTTCGCTTTTTCTTCTTTTTTTTATTTTCTTCACTTCATTCCGTCTTATTTTCAGTGTTTCTTTAATAAATGCTATCGAGGAAACTAAAATGAAACAAGTAAAATAAGTTAAATATTTGAGAAGTATTCTAACATAGGACGGAGGAAAATGCAACACTGAGATCCGAAGACGCGTTGAGATGACCAAAGATGCATTCGAAAAGCTAAGCAGAGTATTAAGAGACAGAAAAAACATCGTTAGAAAAAAAGAAAAGAATATTGAACTGTTACGTGATATCTGCCCTGCTGTACGACAGCAAATGCTGGATAATCTCATGAAAAACGAAGAAAAAACTTGAAGCAAGAGAAATCTGGTTCTGCAGAAAGATGATGAGGATACCATGGACCGTACACGTGAGCATCGAGGTTTTAAAGAAAATGGAAACAAAAAAAGAAAAATTATAATTAACATCAGTAAGAGACTATTAAAATTGAGAAAGGAGGGTTTGGAAAAAAACTGATACTCACAGGATAGATTTGGAGAAAGAGGGTCAGAGGAAAGCAGCGATTAACGTATTTGATAAGATTGAGCAAATGAATTGTAGAACAGGTTTTGTGGGAAAAAACAAGACAACTTATTAATAGCTACAAGGGACAGGAAGATGTGGAGGATCATAATCGCCTGCGTCCTGAATAGATATGGAAAATAAAACGAAGATCAGTGTTTGTTTTCCCAACGAATACTTCACCCAAACCGATCCTTATGTATATACTATCTTCATTGTTTTATGTGTAAGAGTATTGAAGTATATTTATTCTGTCGCTATACTTCTTGTCCTCTTCCAATACTTCCAATATTTGTGTATCTGTTTCCCAGATTAAGTCTAAAGAAATGTTAACAAGATTACAATTACATTTGCTCTTATTTGTTTTATTCTTCTAATTTTAAATTTCGGCGTCTTATCCATTTCTTTGGTACCAGTAGGGAATTTAACCATATTTTTATTTTAACATATTTTCGTATGGCATCGCTCTCTTACAGACGTAGCGTCGCTTCCTTCTATCTTTTCTACAAATACTTTCACGGTAACTGCTCTGACAAGCTATTCGCTAGTTCCCAGACTGCATGAATTTAAACATGCTACTAGGTTGGTCTCTCAGTCCCACCCTTTCACTCTCCAACCGGTTAAATGTAGCCGTCTCTTCTACTCCAATAGATTCATGTCTCGCACTCACCGTCTGTGGGACTCCCTTCCTCTTACTTTCTTCCCTGATAGCTATAATCTTCAAATATTCAAATGCAATATCAATCGACATCTCGAGATGCCTTGATCTCTTCCCCGTCGTTCGCTTACTTCTTTCCTCTATCACACCTCTTTACTCTTGCCCCCAACTTTCTGCAACTTTTTGCGTGCTAGTGGAACTTCCGTCTTGCTTGGGGTGAAATGCTCTTAAAAAATGACATATGCATAGATAATTAACAAAAAACGAAAATACTTCTACAAATTTAATAAAATAGAATTTTTTAAATCCTCACAGTATTTACTATTGTCGAAGTTATTGCAAACATTTTTGTCTAGATTTACAAACTCTACTGTCCCTGCTGTTTTTTGTTGTTGTTTTTGTTTTTTTCATATTTACACTGCTACTACTACTCTGCCTGATATTTTACCAGAATGAAATATATCTAAAAACATATGCAACAAACAACATTGCATTTTTATTAACTATTTTTATTTTAATAATTAATACATTTTTTTTTTTAAATACTGGGTGCATAATAATAAAACTTTTAACTTTTCCCAAAAAAAAATTAATGAAAATTTATTGTACGAAGCAACGCACCCTAGTAAAATCAATTGTACTTTGTATCCACCTTACTTGTTTGCACTTCTCTTGAACATTTAGTTTCGATCAATCAATGTATGTCTCTTTTAGAGGATGGGAAGGACGGACAGACGGACTATCGGAAGCCAAATAATTTTATATATAGATAGATCTTGAAGAGATAGTATGGAATAATCCCAAAATATCAAATGAAGTCATGAAATATCATCAATTGTATAACGATCCAAATTTCAAATATATATTTTTTATTATTATTATTATTTGTATATCCTTGTTCAAATTCGCTTTAGTTTCCTTTCTTTCACCATACGGTCAATTTTAGACCCGCTGGAGTAGCTGGGTGCAATCGATTTCTGTTTTTTTTTTTTTTTTCCTTAGATTAAGTCATTTGCAGTGGTGCACAGTAATATGAATCTATTTTCGGGTGTTTGGTGAAATTTGTTTGGCCTCAAAAAATATTACATCATCCGTGATTGCATCATATTTTTATCACGCCCAAACACTATTATCCCCACTGTCGATTAGTTGTCCTACGGCCATTGTCTGCGATGAATGTTACTCCAATGAAGCGTACGGACATTTGTAATGCTGCACGAACAGACTGGAAAGCCTTACTAGTATCAAATCAAAATAGAAGGATGGCACGGAAACTCTCCTGATTTAAATCGAGTTGGGAATCTGTGATCAATCTGCAAGGAATGATTTCGTGGAATGGGCATACAAAGTACTATGTGGACTCGGTCATGTTTCATTCGAAAAATACGAAAAAAAGTAAATAATAACGGAATTATTCGTTTTACTTCAATGAATTTGCACAAGGGTGTAGGTGCGTATTGAAAGCGTTTCCCTTTATTTGTGTACGTTCATTTTAATACGTGAAATTATGTTTGCGTCGAGAGTGTATACCTGTATGCATCTACAGTAACGATAGTAGTAGTATTACTACTCGTAACACAGGAAAAAAATTAAATAGCCTAGCGATAAAGTATGTTCTGTAGTCATTTTTAAAGGATGTTGAGAATATAAAGTAAATGAGATAAAATAATTCTAAGAGAAAACTTTGCTAGTCTCTCACTAATCTATTGCTGTCAGAAGTGCCGATAATCACACGAGTTGCTTTTCTTAGATCCACCAGCTCCACCTGTTCACACTGGAAAACTATCCCCATTCTCTTCGTTTTCCTTTGAGAAAAGACAAGTTTCAATCATTTTGTGTCTTCCTCCAGAACTGTTACTTTATGGAGCAAACTCCTGCGAGAATGCTTCCAGAAAAACTATAACATTGGTTTCTATATGTTCAGGGTGACATGAAATCTATCCTACACGTCCTCAGAATACTCTCTTATTTAGCCCCTCTTCATACCCTTACAAGAATCGCACTCGTCATTGAGCCTTGTATTGAGCAAAGTAACATTAAAAATAAGCATTGTATAGATAGATACAAATGAGTCATCGGTAATTCGTAAATTATAGGAAAAATGTTACTGGTTAACTAAGATTACTTATAGAAATTTATCGAAAATATCATCGGCTCAGACAAGGGCTAAAAATGTAGTATTACGTCTTTAAATAGAAGTTGGTTAAAATGATATATTTTGTTAAATATTTATTTTATAATTTAATACAGAAAGAATATTAAGTTCTACCGTGATCTGATCCTGAATCATCTGTCTCCCATCGTTTATCGAGTGTTTTCATTGGTCAGAAATAGAAATATGACAATTGAAATTCCCATGTCTCTGGGGAGTCTGTTATGCACAACTCTATTTCAGCAGGAAAACATTTTTTTTTAATATATACAAGTGGTAAACTTTCACTCGGCATAAAATTCAATAAAGCCGAGACCAGTTTGCTTATAATTGCCTGAAGGATTTTTATATAAATAAGCAGAAAAAATGCTTTCTGTCTGAATTTCTGGGATGAGAATTTCACATTATTTATATTATTTACATTCAAACTAATGTGTTTATTGTTGTTGCTACTCTCACAACGTTTCATTCGTGGTGTCCTCTGGCCTTCTTCAGATCTCTCCGAGCTTTATGCTACTAAGGAATGTCCGTGTTTACTTGGCGAATTCACACAGAAGTTGTTGGTCCACCCAAAGGTTGTAAAGAACCCTTTCTCTCCCGAAGGCGGGCTTTGATCATTCAGCTACATTTAATGTTGGCGTGGTGCTGACTGATATCTAGATTGATAAACCTGTTAGAACTAGATTGATGTGTATACATCTCTATCGGAATGTAAAGTGGTTTGACATCCGTAGAAATTGTTTGATGGAGCTTTCCATCTGTCTCAGTTTGTATATCAGATCGGGGCGGTAGCGATTCAATAATTTCTGCCCTTTTTTCTCCTTTTATCCTTATTCATATTATTCACAGTCAAACGAATGTCCTCATCTCTGTTTCGTTTTATCTCATAGCCTTCTTCAGATGTCTGTTGATCTGGTTACCTTTCAGGGAATTTTGAACTGAACATGTTATTCAAACCATAGCGCAATAGCTAAATAAGAACATTGGGAAATATTTCTATAAATGGCCATCAGAAAGAATAGAATGTAACCCTATAGGCTAAATAAGAATCCAGTTCGAATTTCCTTGAAGGTCGCACGGATCAACAGATACCGAAAAAAAGCCGGAGGGCACAACACTGTAACTGTTGTGACAAGAAAGATAAGGATATTCGTCCGAATGTGAATAAAATAAACAAAAAAGTTTTCATTGATATTGATTCGGTTTTGATTTTTTTTAAGTATTACGATTTATTTCTTACTGTAAATTCATCCAGTATTAAAAGGCAGGTGATGTCAGTCTTAGGGATATTGGCTTAGCAACATTTAAGAAATTATAATGAATACTATTTGAAGTTATTTATTTTAGCATTCATTGAACGAGCAGCCACTATCCGACCGGTTGAAATTTACAAAACCTTCCTTTAAAAACAATGAATAGCAAAACCAAGCGTCGATAGTCACTCAATTTTGAGTTGTTTTTCTTTTCTGTTTGATTTGTCACCGTTTTGCAGCTTATTTAAAGCTCCAAAAATAAATTGTAAGATTTTCTTTTTATTTTGAAATTATAATGTTTTAGTGATTCAAGCCTTGAGGGAGAAATGTGAATTAACACCTTTTCCAAAAGAATTTGACCGTAAATGAATATACCAAACAGGAATTTGAACTCAGTTCGCTGATTTTCATTTCCATTACACCACCAGCACATTCAAGCTTACAGCGCCTTGTATTCCAAAACGATCATCTATCTAGGTACTGAGCAGGCTAGATGTTGCTTAACTTCAGTGACCGTACGAAAACAAATGTTTTAACGTGATTTAGCCTTAAATCTCAACGTAGAGAGATATTGAATAACGTTGGCGATGACAAAAGGAAGGTGCTTGGAAGTGAAGATTATACAGATATGTAGAGCGTATAACAATTGACTCTTTACTTAAAGAATTTAAGATTATAGTATTCAAGTAAGCATCATCGCGTGTGATTGTTCTACAGAGTCGGAGGATCTTAAGAAAAAGCTGCCTGATTGGAACTTTGTTCTTACAAATGGAACAGAGTGAAGAAGAAAGAATCCACTCATAGCACCAGAAACTTTTTTTTCATTTCTTTAACATAGGCACGAGAGAAGATAGAATTCCGAGGCGTATTAATAATTCAAAATATAAAGCGTCTGAAAGGTTGGTTTAGATTTAAATTTGGTCTTCCACATAAAACAAATAGTTCCACAGACATTCATCAAGTAAATGTGTAAAAATGTCTGAAAGATGAAAATCAATGACATAAATATTATCATGTTCTTGGTTTGATGTTTATGAGAAACATAGAAAGCAATCACTTAATTTTTAAAACATTGTTTCTCAACGTGGGCCCATAAGCCGAGAAGCTGTCCTTAGAAATATTTTAAATGGGTCTGGAGATACAAAGAACAATATGTTAATTAGTCAAGATTTGTATTTTCTAGTACATTTTTTCTTTGTAAATTAAATGTATTTCCTGTTACATGGCATTTCTGTTTGTGCTTGTGTGGGTCAGAAATCTTTTGGATACTAAAAATGGGTCCCAAAGAAGAAAATGTTGAGAAACGTTTCTTTAAAAGATAGATACTGATCGGCCAGCGTACTCCAGAGAGAAATGTGTCAACACCTCGCTTTAAAACATGTCATCATATGAATTTTGTACTTATCCCAGTATGCGACTGATGCCAGATGATACCAGAATAGAATTTTCTCTCAATGTCACAACCAGGTGCATCCAGGAAAAGAACCTAGACATGACAGGCTAGCTGACTTTCATCGATGCGTAAACACCTGGTCGTCCAATCACAACCTAGGTTGTGCCGGCGTGGATAAACTAATATATACATATATATATATATATATATATATATGTGAAAAGTGAATATAAATATAAATAAATATATATATATATATATATTATTTATATATTATATATATATATAAGCGCTCAATATATATATATTTAGTTGGATAGATGTATACCTGGGTTATGAAACCAAATATATATATATATATATATATATATATATATATATATATATATATATATATATTATGTATATAGTGGAGTGTTTAATAATTGTAGGAGAATAATTACAGTGTATATTAATACAGATTTTGCCGACCTAATAATTAATCGTAACTGTCATTTAAATACTTCAATTCGATTTAATTTTACTCTCTCTATCTGTATATATATATATATATATATATATATATATATATATATATATATATATATATATATATATATATGTATGTATGTATAGCTCTAAGGCATGATATACTTATGAGCAGAATGGCTGAATATTAGTGATTGGACGTATGTAAATATAAATATAGAGACTGATGTCAGCAGCCAGAAGCAACAGTCTGTTTCATGCTTGAACATAATCTTCAGGACATAACTCTCTATATGTATGTATGCACACACACAAACACAGAAAACGCGCACGCGCACACACACACACACACACACATATATATATATATATATATATATATATATATATATATATATATGTGTGTGTGTGTGTGTGTGTGTATGTATGTATGTATGTATATTAAGACAGGTTTCGTTAAATAATTTAGATATCTTCTGTCTACTTAATCACGATAGGATACTTTCATATTCTTGTGAGGTTATTAAAAGATGAGATGAAAATACCGTGTTGGTTCATGTATTTATTCCTAGTAATTTTGACATAGCATAATCATCAGGGTATTGTTAATTATATAGTAAGCATTTAGTTTTCATAGTTGTAAAGACAAAAATTGTTGTGGACATCCGAAAATTACCATTTTTATATGTGGTATGAGGAACACTGTGTTATGGCTTGGGTGGTAACGTATGTTGTGGAAAGAATTTAGTAGTTGCTAGATAAAGTAAAACCTATTAATGACAAGAGCTAACATTTATCTAATGTACTCATTTTGAAATGTTTGTGGAGTGCTCGTAATTAATTTTATTCAGGTTTGGTTTCAATTTTTCGAAAAAATTAGTTTGTGTTTATTCTTTCCGTGGAAAAGTATAGAGGTATTTTAGTGTGAACAGGTATCGAGAATAAGTGAACGGAACATGTCTAAATTATTTAACGAAACCTGTCCGAATAAAAATATATATGAAATATATATATATATATATATATATATATATATATATATATATATATATATATATATATATATATATGAAAGCTTTTTTCCATTTTGACTTACAGGTATAATGAGAACTAGAATAATGTAAATTCTAACGTTCACAGCATTAATTATATATATATATAAATATATTTTTTTTAACTTTAAGATTATATATATATATATATATATATATATATATATATATATATATATATATATACTTCAAAGCTATCTAGCCATTCTCCTTGATAATGTGATAATGTCTCTCAGAGGACGAAACTCATCAGGTAAGATAACTTTTCCTTTTTTCTTTATTCACATTCTTCTTTCACAAATATACCGTATTTATATATATATATATATATATATATATATATATATATATATATATATATGATGATGTAGCCATTCTAATCTTAAGGGATTCTCTATAACCTGCAAAACGAAACTAAAATTTTAATCTCCAGCGAATACTCTGTAAACTGCAAAACGAAACTAAAATTTAAAAAAGATTGAAAATGAACACGTTATAATATTTTCAAACTCTTCAGTTTTTAATGGCCAGCCTTTATATTAAGATTTGGTTTCTATTTGCTTTTATATAAATTCTCTCTTCTAATGTACTCAAATTGTACTTGTAAAATATTACCTCTTTTATTATTTTCAATTGACGAATCTTAATTAGAACCAGAAAAAGTGATCCTTTGTTTGTTTTGCGGTATATCAATTTTATGGTCATTTAATTCCAAAATTTAATTTTCTTGGGAGTATTTGTAATTTCTTTTACAAAAACTTATTGAAGTAATTTTTCTTTTTTTTCTTTTTTACATAAATGTATTGTTGGTAATTTGTTTACTATAAAAATGTATTGCTGGTATTTTTACAATAAAAATGTATTTTTATACTTTCATTGAGCTTTTGGGTTAACTATTTGCCCATAGTTGAGACCCTAGCAGTTGCTACAACCCCGCTTTTGGATCCAGGAACAATAATAATTCAGAGGTAGTTCCACTCTTCTGAAAACCTCCCGATCAGTGGTCTTGCTGCCGAATGTAGTTTATCGTCATACCCAGGACAGAAAAATGGTTCTTACCTTTCTCTATTTGTGTGAAAGTGAACGCAACGGCTTCGATCGGAATTCAAGCTCGGTTCAAAAATCCTACTTCTCGTATCTATAGACCCTACGCTAAACACACATATCTTAACGCAGAGTCTCTCAACCTGGGCTAGGTAGAGTGGAATTTCCTCCTCAAGGAGAATTTCAATAGAAGAGAGGGAAAATCTTTTACTTTTTCTTGTTTTTTTTAATCGGAAGCCCATCACAAGTTTTATATAAATGCCGATATGATGAATTTTATACTCAACTAGAAGTAGAGTCCGGCGTTGCCCGGGGATGTAACAGTAAGAGATAGATCAAGTATCGACCATCATAAAGACTGAAAAATAAAATTGACAAAGATTATTGTTTAACGTTGACGGACAAGCATGTCTGAATTATATATATATATATATATATATATATATATATATATATATATATATATATATATATATTTACGAATTGGTCAAACCCAAACTCAAACAAAAACATTGTTTTCAATCGTTATGAGTCTACCGGTTGAATAGTATTTTATTATAAACAATTGTCTTGTAAATGGAAGTTTTAAAGCATTCTGACTGTAAAAATAAAGAAAAAAGTGTGCAAGACAATAAGAAACACTGCCTGCCAAAAAAAAGTGAAGTTTTGTTGAAATCGGTTGGAAAATGTAGAAAATCCGATCTCATATATAAACGAACACACACACACACACACACACAAACAACCAACCTGGGTTTTATAATAAGTATAACTCGATAACTCGATATTAATAAGTATAAATCGATATGAGTTTTCCCCGTTTCATTAATACCTCTTAATCATGTTTTCAAATTGAATTCGTGCAAAAACAATTGTGTTTTTCCAATTTTTGGCGCTATCACAACCACCGCAAGGTAATTTTACGTATTTACTGTGAAGTTTTCTTGAAATCTGTTTAAAAATGTAGGAAATCCGATCCAATATATAAACGAACACACACACACACACACACACACACAAACTGGGTTTTATAATAAGTATGATAATGATTGAAGTTCATCATCAGGAATGGAGAAGAAAGAACAGTGTGTATTTTGTTCCAAAGCTTTGTCAAATGTTCCTTTGAGACCAAAAAAGTTGTGGCAACATCTGCAGAATGTTCTACCTTCATCAAAATCACAAGGACAAAAGCATTTTTGGACATCAGAGAAAGGCTCTAAAAGGGTTAATAATTAGTTATGAATTAAAATAAATTACTGTACAATGAAAAAATCTATCAACATTTTCTAGTGCTATTAAATATGTAAAACTCCTCAATAAAAATAATCTGTTCTGTGATAACGAACACTTGTTTGACGATTTTGTGATGACAACGAATACGCGTTGTCACTTTTGTAATATTCGTTATAATAGAGACTTTGTAATCGCAGAGACAACTATAGTACGCTGTTGAACAATACTAGTGTCAAACGCCTGCGAATAACACATACTTGTACGATAATAACTGCACGAATAGTAATCCGTATAGTGATCCGAATAGAGAAATAGTATAGTGAATAGAGTAGAGAATAGCGGTCCGTAAAGTATTAGAGGATAGAGTAGAAATAGAGATCAATTAGACACGCATCCTTTCCACATATGGGTTTCAACTATGGACACGTGATCTACTTAATTCAATAAGGGGATCGCCTGTGTTTGCCCACTGGCGATCTACGTTCAAACTCAAGTGTCGACAGCGACACTATATTCCCATATAACACTATGTAAGTGTATATTTACTAATATGAAAAGAGTGAAGATTTTCAAAAATACATGCATATTATTTGGAATTCACCTTAGTGAAGAAAAAACTTGGAAAAATAGATTGACATTCAACATATGTCAAAAAGGGTGTATTAGGCAAAATTTGAGAACAACTGTCTTAGCGATTTTTACCTATGCTTAAATACGAAAAACGAAAGAAGAGAACAATTTTTAAATAAATTTAAATGATTTGGCATTTTTTTAAGTAACGGCATTATTCTCTTCAGCGGAAACACGTCCGCGTCTAGAGACGCAGGTGCGGGATCATTTGTCAGTCTGCCAAATTTTTGGTGAAAGAAACTTCCGTTAAAATCATAAATGAAAGAATACGCAGACTCAAATTATAATTCTATTATATAAAAAAAAATCTAACTTCATTTTTTTTCTTTAGAAGTAATGAAATACGTGTACAGCATTTTTTTTTCTATTTTCCTCAACTATCTGATAACAGTAAACAAATATGATGGTGTATTCGAGCGGAGATTTTTACAGATTCTGTACAGACAAAACCAGCAAAACACGTGTATATATATATATATATATATATATATATATATATATATATATATATATATATACGCGTACAAAATTGGAGGTGGTAAGGGGGGAAAATGGCTAGTCGTTAAAGAAAACGTTTGTTTGTTTTTTGTACCTAAGGATACTTAAAATCAAATGCGTTATTAAATGTACGTTATTTAATTAATTCACCCGAAGCAAGGCGATGAAGCCACTAAAACGCAAGGTGTTACAAACAGTGAAAAAAAAATAAGGATATTCTGCCTAGAGACATTAAATTAAAAGATGTAAATTCAAGGAGTTGACAGGAAGGCACGAAACTAGAATAGAGTTACACAGGTGAGAAGTGCGAGAAAAGACACCATTTGCAACATGCAGAGATCTAGGTGCCAGTGTAGTAATGAATTTAAAAAGGATGAAATCGCGCTACTTAAGAGGATCAGTACAATACTTTATGAAAATATTTATAAAAAAATTTCATAGGAAAGCTACATTGCGATTGTGGAACTGAATCCGATATGCCTTGTCAGGATCGATGACTTGCAGGCTTCTCTTCTTTGGATATATTTCCAATGATATGACAAAGAAGTTAATATTGTACTGACCAAGAAAACACTGTCAATGTTACCATATATAAATGCAAAGCCAGGGCATTTTCATTTGTGTTGTAGGAACCCCTCGCTGGCTGACCTTCACACTTCCTATATATATGGCCATCCTGGACCAAGTGGGGCCGAGGTAATCGGGTCAGATCGTAGCGTCATCCTGATTTGGGCCGACCTCTAGTTGAATTCTTGTTGAGTTCTTTACATTCCCTTACATGCAAATAACCTTGGAAAAGATTTGTATCCATCTCTACACGCACCAGCCATCAATAGCAAGACAGACTAGGTTCTATAGCTTTGGATTGCAATGGGTCTGTGTAAAGGAAACTTTGAATTCAAAATTGTATGTAGCCTGGCGAAGCACATACTATGCAGTTAAGAAAAGAATCGTAAGCATTGACACGATGATCTTGAATACAGCTGATTTCTTCTTTAGAGGAAATAGAGAAGTCGACTGATACTAAATATGGATTGAGATATTTTGAAAACCTCAGGAAGTTGTCCTATCTATATACGTATAATAGCCGCGATACATTTGAAAGTGTGAATATTAAAATTTGAGGCTTGTCGAGTAACACTACTTAAGCTTGTTTTCTGTTTACGGAGCGACACATAATTGTTCTCAAATATCTGACACAGATCATAGTCGTTAGAGTAGGGGATGCTGAACAATCTTGTCATTTGTGTAAATATACATTGTGTGGACAAACATATATATATATATATATATATATATATATATATATATATATAGTGCTGATGGTAGTAAAACAGTGTTCGATATGAATTAACAGACCTAAAATGTATACTATCCGCATCGTTGGTACAACTATGATTTTTATGCACATGGCAACAATTGCTACACACAAAACTGAACAATATATATATATATATATATATATATATATATTGGCCAAGAGGAGGGGAATGTGTAAGCAGGTCTAGACGTAGAGAAGTAGAAGCAGAATTGCGGAATTAATCGGTAGAAATGAGCTTAGGACTCCGTAGACAATCTGTATGACACGGCAACATTCGTGCAATCAATGGGCAACACGAACAGGTGTCGCCTTCCGCAGGTCATGCATATGCGCGTGCATCAGCGTGTGTGTAAGCGCGTGGCACATCGAGTGACTCAGCGCGTGTAGCAGGGCCGCACATACACGCGTTGCTGTTCGCGCTAATTATCACGGTCAGCATCACCCGATGGGCAACGTGTGGACGTGTGAAGCACGCCAACACTGCATGAGCTAGGATTGGAATGTTATGTGTTAAAAAATAATATTAGGAAATGTATTAGTCGAATGAAACTGAGAGAACATGAACAAGCAAAACTTGGTAAATGGACACATAGATATGCAGAATGAGTGGGTTTCCTCGGATGCAGACAGAATTGTGCCTAAATGTTGAGGTAATGGGCAAAATCACCGGTAATACTTATTTTAGTATCGCAAAAATTGAGCGGTTGTTCCATGGGAAAAATGACAGGATGTGCCTGACTAAAGTTATCTTGCTTGAGGCGTTAGATTTCAACTCTCTAAATTGATTGTATGCTATTTTTTTTTACGGACATTATATTTTTTCCTTTGATTTTTGCGCAGAGTATAAAAAAGCAGTTTTTTTTTTTCGCTTTTTCACCTTCTTGTAATTTTTCCAGCCAATTTGGATTCAAAACCGGCATACATACATACATACATACATACATACATACATACGCACACACATTTTGAGAATTATAGATATAGATTAAATTTTCATGTTCTCTTCAGAGATACGTTAATTAATTATAGTAATAATTAATTATTATTTATAATCATATTAATTTTAATATTAATAATAATTATTTATAATTAATATAATTATTTCATAAATTTAACTGTAAATAATAAATAATAATAATATTATTGTAATCATTTAAACTATTTATTTTATCAAAGATTTTTATGAAAGATATATATCCAAGAACAGAGAGTAAGTAGTAAAACGTTGCTAAGTGTTATAATGGACAGGAAGTAGTGGAGGGCCATTGTCGCAAAAAATTGAACTCAAAGCCGACAGTGAAGAATTATCTATCAAACAAAAAAATCACCAAATTCGGATGAAAAATGTGGAAACATATAAACAACATCCGATCACACATACACACTGATTTTATATATATATATATATATATATATATATATATATATATATATATATATATATTAGAATGTATTTTTGTTAATCTAACATATTTTTATTATCACTTCAACCGTTATTTTTAGCGGATGCTCGTATTTGTATAGACGTTCCGTACAATTATCAATCTCTATATTTATTTATTTTTACCTACCAACTTGAATATTCAAGAAATCTTATTATCGACGATCAGTGTCTCCACCCCAGTCGGGGTCGTTATATTAACTTACATGCAAATATCCCTAAGCGTTTAGCAGCATTTTCCCTTTTCGTTCTTATCACGAACCCAAGTGGATTTGTTACTCCGATCAACAATTCTGAGCGGTTATTCGATATTTCACCCGTATATTCAGGCATACTGGATCTGGTATCCCTAAGCGGTCACCCATAAAAGTTACTAACCATATTGATATTGCTTAACTTCAGAAATCGTTCAGGAACAGGTGTTTCAACGCGGTGTATTTGTAAGCTTTTACGTGATTGTATGTAATATAGAAACTAAAGACATTGCAATGTAAGTATACAAGTAGAAATATTTTTCATGCTTGAACGCAACCACTAGCCCTAAAGCATTAAAGAGACTGTCGCCGCTCGGTGCCATCTAAATGTCCACTTTTATATTAATATTCACCTTATCTTTGATACTGAGCGATTTTCCCATAAATAGAGCATACCTTAAAACTAGTTTTATCATATTTTTATCATAGATATATACATCTATATCTGCGTAGTGCCTTTGATGTATATACACTTTCTTACAACGTAGTGGCTTAATTCATTTAAAATATTTGAAAATCTATTCAAATAAATTCCTCTCTGTTTTCAGCATTTAAAATCAGTTTTCTCGTTTAGTTTTAAAAGTCAAATTTAAGATATGCAAGAAATTATCGTCCAGAATTAAATTTTTCCTAATCGAACTGATTTGGGAATTAGTGAAGCGACTAAATCAATTTGAATCGTAAGAGATAACCTTTGATTAGTGAACCCATTTGTTGGCAATGAATCACTGACCTTTGCGATTTGAACCGCCCACTATACCAATGATAATCAAGATTACAATGGTTGACTTTCGATTGAATTAATACGAATGCCATTTGAATCATTCATAAATCTTCTCTTATTGGGAAAAGAGCAGATAAACACCTTCAGCTCGTATTTTCATTATTGTAAGAGGGTAATTTTGTCCAGCTCTTGAAATTTTAATCGAGATTATATTCGACGGGTTGACAATGTGTACACTCGATTTTATTGCCATTGTCTGTGCAGGCAAAATAGATAAGGAGAAATGAACTGAAAAACATTATCTTCTTTGTAAATTGATGGGTATATCATTAAACAATTTTTTTAAGCAAAACACATGCAAATAAGGTAAATATGCAAAAGTGCCTTTTTTCCCAGACCAGCAGTGTTTGGAGCAATAATATCAGCTAAAAAGTTTTGATTACTTTACAGCATGAAAAACCATATGTCACCATCAAGATTAACCCATTAATATCCACTGGTTATGAAAACATTTGACATACTTTGACTGAGCAGATTGTACTACCGTTAGGTGAAATCTATGAAATCTTTCCATTAAATCATTTTTTCATTAAAATAGGTTTGTCTAGTCCAGTATCTGAACTGTTACTTGACATCTGTCTTCCTTTACGGCGGCGAATTTTGGACAATTTACTCAAAGATGAAGAAACTCGAGGCGACGGAGATTTAGTTATACAGAAGGATGCTAAGGATATCATGGATTATCATGGATCGAGCGAGCGTGTGAGCAATTCTGAGGTCTAAGGATGCAAACAAGTGAGAGGCTTATACTTAATACCAGGAAGATGCAGCTGAAGTATCTGGGACACATAATGAGGAAGGAGGGCCTGGAGAATCTGATACTCACGGGTCGAATAGAGGGAAAGAGAGACAAGGGAAAACGGTGTGTGATATACCTGGCGGAATTGGGCAAGTGGATGATAGAAATTAGTCTGTGGGAGAAAGCAGATGGAATGAACTTGTTGAGAGTTGCAAGGGATAGAAGGAGGTGGAGAGCCATGATCGCCTGCGTCCTGAAAGGACATAAAAAGAAAGTCCAGTATCTGTTATCGTTCTTTCCAGTGTTGATTGGGATTTCCTTAATTACCTTTTATTTGAAATAGTGTGGAATGAGGGTTTAAGTCGAAACCGATAATTGCTTTTATTAACCTATAAGCAATATGTTTTTTTAGAAAATTATAATTAACAAATACTGAATATTTCAGGTACTTTCAGTATCGATATAATGAGCCAACCATTTCTCCTGCTAAAGTTGCTGGAATGGTCAGATTATTTCATTGCTTCAAGAAGAACCTGTATCCTTCTTTAATTATTGATACTTAGAGTTTGATTAGATGCAAATAGGTTATTGCTTCCATATCATGACAGGGGCTACGCAATTCCATTTTCCCAGTGTTAAGTTCCAAATATTTTACGCGGTGTTGTGGAGAAACATATATTTCTTTATTCTGCAGTCTCTTTCCCAGGGATGTAAACATATCGCATCTTTACCGCTATTTCTATGGAAAATATTCAGATATTCCCCACTCTTTAGTTCCACCATTCCCATTATTTCCTTCTTGTTTCAAGATTCTACCCAGAAACCATTTCTCAAGAACTACCACATCAGGGAAGAGACTCCCGCTTCCGTCAACACTGCAATATTAACCTCTTTAAACCAAGGGTCAACCGTAATTTATACTCCATATCCTCATAGTCTTCACTTTCTCCCTCATCTTTCATTTGTATAAACACCTTATTAAACATTATCATTTTACCAGTAATCCTCTACCTCGAGGGAATCTTGAGCCATTTACTAGTTTACTTATAATAACTGAATTGCCGGATACATGATTGGGTGCTACCAATGGTAATTATCCGAAATATCTATATGTGAAATGCATATGTGGTCTTGGTTTGAGAGTGTCAATACTGATTTACATAGAAGTAATACATCCCTTGACGGATGGCATAGGGTTTTTTGACAGTCGGTGTCATCCCATCATTCAACAATATGGAAATTCGTAGACACTTTTAGAAAGAACAGGACTTTCAAAAAATCCATATTGCAATAGTAAGAGCATGTTGCTAAAATATTAAGTGCACCAAGAAATAATGCGACGTAAATGGAAAGCAGAAAAAAATTAGTGGCATCCATAAATGAGTATTCTTCAGTAGTTGACTATCTGCGTGCAGTATGATATAACTTAAAGTTATAATGATTTGTTCGTACTAAATTGTTTTATTAACGATATTTGTATTTCGAATAATTATCACTTGTAAATTTCATCTTGCAATTTTAAAATTTTTATTGCAATAAAGAATTTTCCATTTCGAATAATTATCATTTAGTTTAATTGTCCTGGAATAATGATTAACGACTTGGATTGAGGAATCGGAGAGCCGAGTTCGAATTACAGTCAAATCCATTCCATTCACTTATGTGCTAATACCCTTGGGAAAGATGTGAATCTTTTTCTTCTCCTCCCCCACAGCTATGGGTAAATAGCAGGACAGACCAGGTTCTATAGTCTTGGATGGCAACTGGTCTACTGCAGAAAGAAATGGCAACCCATTGCGGGAAAAATCTGCCTCGTCAGTCATGTAACGTTCGATACATGATCGCGTAAGCATGTATCACGCATGGCACATAACTGACTGATTTATTTTCATTCAAATAATTTTACAATTTTAATAAGTCTTTCTTCAATAATTGTTTTCGAATAATTGTTTACGAAAGAATATTTTCGAAAATGTTCATATCATCGGCTTCACTTGCTCAGAGCCATTTTAGTCATTTTAGTCTTACAAAACGACGGCATACAGCTGACCGTTTAGACATTTCTGAACGGGTTCGGTGTCATCTATGACATCCGTATGACAGTCTCGGTCTGACCGGGATATTTAAGTAATCTATTCCAGTTTTGAGATTATTGTTTTGGTTTTGTAGTAGTTTGCAGTATTAAGCGAAACTACCTCAAGCGCAGCGAGATCTATGATCAATGTCCTCATCTCATATATTAAATTTGTTGTAACTGATCCATACACCGAGGTATTTGAAAACAAATTTAATTAGTGGTGTATTATAAAGTTTAGCATCTCTTGTAAATCGAGTTATTCAATGATGTATTAGGCTACAACTATGTTGTTCTTATATTATATATTATTACATGGAGCCATATCTGATATTAGTCTTAAATTATAGTATTTACGCATATTAAATTACACTATTACTAGCAGCATGTCCCGGTGTTGCCCGTGCTTATTCAAAAATCATACGACTCATACAGCAATCGCTATCACTTGACTTAAAATATTTTTACCCTTCCTTGCCTTTAAAAGGAGTGCTCTTTACCGAGCTGATGTTGCTACAAGCCTTACTTCTTGCCTATCTCACACTGCGAATGTTTCTAAGCTCTATACTAAACATTAAATCTGTTACGAAAAAAGAACTAAACAAAATGAACACAAAAAGATCAGCTTTAAAACAGGACTCGTAACTGGAAAACCGAATGAAAAAAGAATATTAACAACAAATCATTTTTCACATCCAACCCAGTTTTGCGGAATCAGAATCAACGTTGAGTTTAAGCAAGCGAATGAGCCAATTGGAGTAAAGTGCCATTCAGATTTAAATTTTTCCCACTTGTGACAAATGCAGCTATCGATATTTTTTTGCATGCTAGCATGCTAGTTAACGTTCGTGTCACTCAGCTGTTGGCTCTCACGCTGGCCAATAGAATTTTCCTGCCTATTTGTGTCAGCCATCTATTGGCTCTCACTCTGGCCAGTACAAAGTGGCCGCAAACTACATAAAAACTGCCGTAGAAGCATGAAAAAATCGTTTATTTCCACTATCGATGGGAGTTGGGAAATGCAAAGTCGGTCTTGGCCTTCCCGCTAACTTGGAGCATATGCATGTAAATTTTGGTGCAAATCCGTCGAAAATTTTCGGCCGTGCATTCGTAGCACACACACACACACACACACACACACACCATGCCGCTTCTTTCTCACTATTTGAATTTTACGTTCTTTTTATCGCAACACTATTCAGACGGTGGCTGATTATATTGTTGATGATTGTACTGAGAGAATAAATTCATGGTAAGAATCGAAATGACGTCCTTGCTGTTTGTGTCTTCCAACGAACACATCTGCTTTAATTGCTTAAGAGAACTTGATGTTTTTTTTTTTTTTTTTTTTTTTTTTCAAAAGTTGAAATCTGAACTAATTTGTTGCGGATAAAGGGTTGTATTCATTGCTATTCATGATTTCCTGGTGTCACAATGAATTAATGTTGATGCCTGTTGTAAATTTGATATTGTGAATCTGCTTATTTGCATCTTCTGTTTCAATTTTTAACTTGCCTTTAATTAATAAACATTAATATTCACACTGTTTTTATTTTTGTGAACCAGATATGACGGCGTTGGTTTTATGGAACAAAACACACCTGAAATGAGGAGAGACATCCAAGTGACACTTTAAGTAGGAATTCATGACAAGACCAGAAAGTCACTCATAATATGTGATTAGTCAATAAGGAATAGTAAAATATAAAACTCCAAACTAAAATATTGCGGAAGAACAATTGAAGATAAACCTTAGAATATAAAGATTTTTTTTCTGCCAATTTTATGATTGTGTATTGTTATTTGACTGTAAAACATGGATTTCACAGGATTTGCATTAAATCAAAAATCCGTAATTTTCACTTTATTTACAGGTTATTTTTATTATACTTATTGTATATATTATGATATTACTGGTTATTAGATACGCTAAAAATTAAATTCTGAAACATGCCCTCTTTTTTCTTTTTCTTCTGTTTTCTCTTCTTCATCATCATCGTCTTGTATGTGTCGTATCACTTCAGGCCATCAATCTATCCATTATGGCTCTTAGTAAGGATTGTTTTTTCATATTCCTCTTAATCCTTTTCTGCTAAAAAATGACACAAACTTTTTAGGCAATTTACTCGCTGTTACCTTCACTCTCTTGTACATTCAAAATGCTTTCTGAGCGTCAAATTCACTAAACCCTCTTTCCTCATTACGTGTGTCAGAAAATTCAATAATCACTTTCAGATTCTAATTGAGTCATAAGCCACATCTGAAGTTAAGCAACGTCGAGTCAGGTCAGTACCTCGACTGGGGACCGCTGGGGAATAACTGGTGCTATAAGCTGTAAGGTTTGGTTAGTAAAATTTGTATCACTAAACCATTGTTATACCCCGAATAAATTCTTACAATGTAAAAATATTATCTGGCTTCAAATAACGCGCAAAGGATTAATAAGCTTTAGAAAACGAATCAATATATTTCCTTAATGCGTCCTCGTTATTCACATGTACAGTCCATGGTATTCTCACGATCTTTATGTAGAACAAAATTTCAGTTGCCTTAAGTTTTTCTTCGTCTGTGAGGAGATTGTCCATTCACTATCATAGAGAAGGACTGATATTATATAAACACTTAACACGAATTTCATTACATCTAATGAATTTTGTCTCTTTCTTAATACTTTACGTAGATGTTGCTATTCTAATGCGCCTTAGTATTTCGGTGTCACACAGAGGTCAAATAGATAAAACAGCGAGTGAAACCGAAATATTTACCGAGAAAGAAAAAATATTGCACATGAACATGACAAATATAACTAAAACACGGGCATCGTGCTGAAAACAAAAAAGAAAGCGATTATATATCACAGACGCGCCATCACCTCTCGCTGTCTTTTTTACAAATACTTTCATGGTAGTTGCTCCGATGAGCTGCTTTCACTGGTTCCCAGACTTCGCAAATTCAAGCGTCCTACGAGGCTGGCATTACGCTCTCACCATTTCACTGTTGAAACTGTTAAATGAAACTTTTCTACTCCAATAGCTTCATATTTCGCACCTATCACCTGTGGAACTCCCTTCCCTATTCCTGTTTCCCAGAGAGCTATAATCTCCAACTATTCAAATGTAATGTCAATCGACATCCCCAGTTGCCTTGATCTATCCACTATCCTTCTCCTCATCCTTTCCTCTATCATTCCTATCTGCTCTCACTCCAAATCCTCTATAACCCCTTGCGTGCTAGTGGCTTCCCGCCTTGCTAGGGGTGAAATGCTAAAAAAAATGTCAAGGAGTAGATTGGTTTAATGGATGCGACAGTAATATTCACGATCTAAATGAAAATCTAAATTAATCTAGAGCAATGATGATTTTTTGACTATAGATTGGCTAGTGTAAAGCAACAAGTGTATTAAGAATTCAGTATTATAGTTCCTTGCGACAGATTTTTTGCCATACAGTGTGTTTTTTTTTAAATAATTTCATCCAAACCAAGGTCATTAAAGCAAGTAAATCGGAAGAGGTTTCTAAGTGATAATATGAAGAAAGAATACATTATTAAGGAGAGAGAACGATAAAAGAACAAGAATTAAAAAGACAAGATATCGATTGACATTGCATTGACATTTTAGAAGATCAAAATGTACTTGAAAGCAAAAATACGGAATGGGATTCCAAAAACGAGAAGTGTCAGAGTATAAACTGTTAGCATATGAGTTATATTTAGTCATTTCAAGTGCAAAATACTCACACCTTGCTACCAATCTAGTCCTGCTCTTGAATTCAGTTCAAATTAATGTTAGAAGATCATCGGAAAAATTATCACGAAAATATTTACAGAAAACGCGCAGATAATCTACAATGTGACGGTAAGAAAGTAACTAAAGCCGAAAAGCCAGGTCATGACCAATAAAATCGCATATGCTTTTTGAATTCTATCAAAAACCTCAAAATACGTGTCAGCAATATATAATGCCGGACGAATGGTTAACTTATAAATATGTGAGATAGATTAACTTGTAGCTCGACAGATTGTGCCAAATATCCGAACAGGAGAATTTTAAATTTTAATAGCATTAATTAACATTTGAGAATTTGAAATAATCTCCTTTAATTAACACAAAGCCACTATTATTTTATATATATATATATATATATATATATATATATATATATATATATATATATATATATATATATATATATATATATATATATGCATATATATATATATATATATATATATATATATATATATATATATATATATATATATATATATATATATATATATATATATATATATTTATATATATATATACACAGACAAATATATATATATAATTGCATAGGAATAATACATATATATACAACAAATTATCTTATAATTGGGATTTTTTATTTTGTATTTATTTTGCAACCATACAATTATTTTGCATTATTTATTAAAAGTTATATGCTTTGATCTATGTGTATGTATGTTTTTGTGTATATATGTATGTGTGTATGTGCCCATGTTTATATATATATATATATGTGTGTGTGTGTGTGTGTATGCCTATATATGTGTATATGTGTATGCCTATATATGTGTATGTATGTATACTTATATATGTTTTTGTCCGTGTATATATATATATATATATATGTGTGTGTGTGTGTGTGTGTGTGTGTGTGTGTTTGATTTAACGGGTAGTATTAAGTTTATGTAATTTAACAGAGAGGGTAGCGAGGAGTGGTGCGAGAGACATGGTCGAGTTTACAGAGGGTTTATTTTAATATTTCTTTCAATCATATTTAGTATTGGGTGGGGGAGGGACCAGATCTTGACCTATTTAATCGGTTAACTTAACGAAACGATATTGAGATGTGGAGGAGGAGAAGAGAGAAAAAGAAAAAGAAAATGGAAGAAGGGGGAAGTAAATAGAAAGAATCTGTAATTAGGTTTTACGTCGGAAGAAGAGGTGTGGTATAATTTTAGCAATTTATGATAAAAAAAAGATTTTAATGTTTCATAGTAATTTAAATGTTCAAAAAATCAACGAAGAAATTAATTTGATGCTTGCTAGCAATTTAAATATTTAACCCTTTTACAAATAATTTAGGGATTTAATATGTTGTTAATATATATATATATATATATATATATATATATATATATATATATATATATATATATATATAGAAATAAAAAGAAAGAACAGTAAGATATATAATCTAGTGTTCTTACAGATATTTTTATTTTTACAAAATAGTGCTCAATGTAAATTTACAGAGAAAAAAATGCCGCAAGAATTTTTGCCTTTAACACTAAATTTTTTTTTTAAAATCCAGACGACATGCATTTAACGGATGCCAGAATTCATTGAAAAATACATCCCTACCCCTACCAAAACTTAACTAATAACTGATACATCAAAATACAGCGATAATGAACACGCAAACACCCCTAGTCTGGTTAAATTGGATTTCTCTGTATCCTTGGAAACGTGAATTATGATTTTTGATGTGTCTTTAAAACCCAGTAATTTTAAAAGGTACTCCAAAATTCGCTTAAGGATGAAATGGAACTAATGTCTTTAATTTAATTACAAAATTAAATTCGGAGCTTTCAGCTTCCATTTTTGAAACATGGTTAGAACTGTGTAGTGAAAAAACATTTTAAATCAATTAATTTATAATATATATATATATATATATATATATATATATATAAAGAGGGAGAACTTTGTAATTTTATAACTTAAGCTCAATTCTCAACATGTCACAATATCACAAGATTTTCTGAAGGGCTAACTTTTTGAGAGGGCCGATAACATTTTACCACGCAGTTACATATAGATTTCTGTGAAATTAGGTATTATTCCAAAGGAATTAGATCAGCTGAAATATAATAAATGTATTTCTTTCTGATGTAAAATCTTTCAGATTCGAAGCATTTTTTTTTTCTGGCAGCTCTGGTGATGAAATAAAGTCATCCATTTTTTTTTCGTCTCTGGTACTGATGGTCTGGAGGTGAAGCCAGAACCTGGCTCCCTGTTTTAGCTGGACCATGAAGCCTAAGTGGCTTGTTTTAGATATTTTCACAATTCACAGAATTTATCGTCATTTCGATTATCCGCCGTTCTTCCAGCCGACCGAGTAGAAAACAAACATAAGAATTCCTTTTGCTTCTATGCGTGAAACTCTGACGTAGCATGTAAAGATTCATGGCTGGTTTCCCAGATACTCATCCGGGCGAGCCGACATCGAATGAAGAGGCAAAGAAGGAGAAACAATACAAAATGGACAATAACATTTAACTCTGACGGTTTTCTATTCACTGTATCATATTTTTTTTTAATTTTCAGGCAGTTCAAGTGCGAAGAAGGAGAGGCTGAAGCAACGGACTGATATTCGTCTTGTATTATATTGCAGGTACTGCAGAAAATGCATCAGCATGTATGTTGGACCTAAAGGCTGAACTATTTGTATAGCTCGACTGTTGTTGATGGTTGGCGTATTAGTAGAGGAACGAAACATTATTTCGATTTCTAAGTTCCAAAGTTGGAAACCCCTAAAGAGAAAAATTTGAGCAATAATGTATTATAAAGTAGCCATCTTCTTCGTGCTATGCTAGATAAACGTACTCACTCTCTCACACACATACACACATGAACACGCACTACACACAGGCACACACAGACAAACACACACACAAACACACACACCTATATATATATATATATATATATATATATAGCATAATATATATATATATATATATATATATATAATAAATAATATATATATATATATATATATATATATATATAAATATAGATAACTAGACTCGTTTCGAAAAACCCTCGAATTTTTGATTTGCTAATCAATCTCGAGGGAAAAAAAGGTTTTAAAAAAGAAAGAGCTACAAACATGAACTTCTGCCGACAAAAAAATCGCACAGATGCAGGTCTGAAGCCCAAAGAAAAAACCCCGATACGAGTAACAACTAACTAACAAAAGAGAAAATTTAAAAAACAGAACGCTAATTTATATGCAATTGTTCACAATCTTTATGCATAAATAATAAAGTCCATATGTTTACAACACGACAGGCTTCCAAAAGCTGACCAAAAACAGCAACACGTTATTTTGACATGAGTCGTTAGTGAATATAAGTCAGTAACCAACCAAGACTATAGTACTCAGTCTGTCTTGCTATTCATAGGTGGAAGTAGAGAATATTTGTAAGTGTAAGCAACGAACTCGACAGGAATTCGAACACAGCTAACGTGTTATTCATTCTGAGACGTTATCCTCTAAACCAGACTGCACATACTTCTGTAATTGTTACATTGTCGATATATAATGTTATTGTTACGAAATAAATCGTTCAAAAAAATCTTGATGTTGGTGGTTGTGGTGGTGAGGTTGACGAGTATGATGTTGATGGTAGTGGTAGTGGTGGTGGTGCTGAGGATGACGATGATGATGATGATGTTGATGGTGGTGGTGCTGAGGATGACGATAATGATAATGATGATGATGATGATGATGGTAGAGGTGATGATTATGACAATATAGATGTTCAAGGGCTGACGTTGGTTTATATTAATGTTACTGGTTCGCGGTAGACTGACACTTTTTATGTTTTATTAAGAGGTCACAATGGTTGATTGATTTTGTTTAGCGGTATATGAAACTCTCGGGATTACTTTTAGGAAGGTGCGTCAAGCGTGTGCCATCTTTGGAAAGTGCCTCAGAACTATACCACGGGTTAACCCATGCCTTGTGAGTGAAAGTGGGCAGACGGAACTAATTGAGAGCCGCAGACGGGCGTTCTTGAACGAAGTCACAAGTCATCGTGACCGAGGTCTTCAATGTACTGGCTTTGTACAGACTGTTGATCACGCTAGATAATGCGCTCACTCCTAAGAGCTGCAGTTAAAGTACGCGCAGAATATTTGCGGTATAAACCTCTAGAGAGCGTTCAAGAAGTTGACCAAACACAAATGTGACTTAGCAGGTATCTGCATCAGGGATTTGCTAGTCGTCCTTGTATACACGTATGTTCGGATACGAGCAGCTAACCATAATTTGGAAATTGTTTATGTCTCCGACAGCAAACATAACTGCTAAGAAAGAACTGTACACACAATCCATAAACGCGCACAATTTTTTAAAGATTCCTACTTGTTCTGAAAGACTTCAAAATGTATGCCATATAATTATTTTGTAATTAACATTCCAAGAAAATGCGCATTGTTTAAGCAGTGACTAATGCGGAGCTTATCGATAAATTGATGGTGCAGTTGATTCAGTGTAACAAGCAATCATTGCTAGGTTGAAAATTTCAATAATCTACTAGAACTTCACTTTTGATTACCTAAGCACAATTTTTGGATCTGAAAGAAACGTAAAGGGCGATATTTATTTTTTTGAAAATTAGACTCGCGAGTATTATTTCATTATATATATATATATATATATATATATATATATATATATATATATATATATATATAATATTTATTTAAATTTTATGTCATATGTATGTTATAACATCACTACAAAATACCCATTTTGTTTCAACATTTCAGGTGTCTAGTCAGCATCACTTGACAAGTGTCGAAGTGTTGAAGCAAAACAGCTATTTTTGTAGTGATTTTATAGCATACATGTGTTATCAATTTTGAATAAATGTTATTCGCTCTACTCTGTATTGGGCACTTTTTTAAATGGTGTTTTTTGTTACTGGAAGATTATTCCATTTACAAAAACCTTGTAATCGTATATATATATATATATATATATATATATATATAGTTTTAAGGTGTGCTATATTTATGGGATATAGTGCTCAATATCTGATGGGTTTGTAAATATAAAATATAAACGCGGATAGCAGAGTCAAATACTCAGAGGCGGCAGCCTGTTTCACGCTAGACGCTACCTTTTATATATATATATATATATATATATATATATATATATATATATATATATATATATATATATATATATATATACTGCTATTAAGCATTACTCTTCAAGTATGAATTAAGTTCTCCGAGCCGCTGGCTTTCTTCTTATAGAGAAAAAACGTTAAAATTCCTTTCCATTCTGCCGTGCAATGATGGCCTAGGGTAAGATATCTGAGTGATGTCAAATCTCTGAGTGATTTCATACCAGTCGGGTTTCGATCCCGGCTTGAAGCAGTCGGATGTTTAACCACACTGAGGAGCTGTGATACAGCGAAACAGTCTGTCTGTTGATGACTCTATATATACATATATAGTCATCCGCACACACACACACACACGCACAAATGTCGGAGAAAACTCCTCCGCATTT
>CAHIKZ030001713.1:6082500-6120000 GCA_903632075.3 Acanthosepion pharaonis
CATCGTTTATTTTAGATTTATGTATCTATATGATTTAATGTGATATCTCCCAGGTTCTTTGTGCATTTCATGCAATAAATATAATTGCTCTAAATCCTTAATTATTGGAGAAAAGCAGATGCTGGAGGATTGGGTGTGCGGGTGGTGTCTTGGATAATGACTTTGAATCGGACTGTTGATTTTCTATTCCTGCTGGCTTCGTTATATTCACGTACGCGCATATACCCTTGCGAAACTTTGAACCCACCTATTCTCCCCCAGCTATATGTTAATTAGTAAGACCTGTATCTTCTTCGTTTATGTGTTGTATCACTTCGCGACGTAGGCGATCATGACACACCAAATCTCCCTCTGACCCTTGTAGCTGTTAATAAGTTTTGTGTTTTTGTTATTTTTTCAGATCCTCTTCTACCATTCATTTACTATAATCCAAGAATTATAGTTTCCTTTGCTCATCTTTCCTCCAATCCGTCCCGTCAGTATCACTAAATCCTTATTATCTACTCACTTCAAATACTTGCAATCTAAAAATATTTTCTCGTTTTAAATAACCAGTAAGGGTTGATAAACCGTAGAAAACGAATATTTCATTCAATCTTGTAATCCCTGTTCCAAATTCCAACGCTATTCAGAACGCAGTATCTTTTAGTTAATTTGATATTCCTCTTCCTTATCGCCAATATGTTAGATTAAAATATAAGACATAATATCTCATTCTACTGTTGTCTTCGTTCCATTCTAGTTTGAAGTGTGAATGCTATATTCTTTGTCGTATCTGGTGTTAGTTAATGTTACTTACTCGATGGTTTCAGTATTTAAAAAAAAAGATTTGGCAGACATTTTATAATCAGGGAACAAAAGAAAGTTTGTTTCATATTAGCATTGCAGACGTAACATCATTTTTCATCTTGAGAAAAATTTAAATTTTCACAGAACTTTTCTTCGCGCTTAAAACTAGTACTTTCTTTATTAGTCAATACTATATCGTTTTCTCTTACTGTTTTAATGTGTATATTCTAACAAATATTTCATAACTGGCTGTTTGAATCCGAACCGTAAAATGGCATCTGTACTTCTCCACGATAAGGTTCATAAATTTATGTCTTTTGAGATCACTGACTGTAATAGTTTTCCAAGCGATAGATCTTTTTGGTTCCGCTTACTGATTTAGTTACTGAAGAGTGAAGTCCAGTAAAATGACGTCCGGGCGTTTTGACCGTGAGACTATTAAGTTAATTAGTAAATTTAAATTTCCTTTCCTTGCTTTTGCCTGAGATATTTGAAGTCAACAAATAAAGATTTGCAGCAGTGCATAATTTACTTCTTGATATAAACTTTGGCTTGTTTGTTTGTTTGTTTGTTTTTTGACGATAAGGTAAGTAGAGTATTTACAAGTAGAGGACGTCTAAAGCCAATCATCTGAAAAAGTTTAAATTAGGCGGAAGTTATACGTTCCAATCTACAAGAAAATAGAAATTGATTCCTTTTTTCTTTCTTTCTTCATTTTTTTTAGTGGGTTTTGGGTTCAAAAATGGAAGACAATTAGAGGAATCAAGAAAAATTTAATCAAAGCTGAATCAATTTTACTAAGTGTTGACTAATAATACCCAAGTTCTCTCCTCGATCGAATCGGCTTACGGCAAAACACACTAAAACACCGGTTCCCGTATGATCATCGAAGTTAAGCAACGTCGAGCCAGGTCAGTCTCTCGATTGGTGACTGCTTTGTAATACCAAGTGTTGTAAGCTTGGAAGTGCGATTCGTGTATTGGATAATGACGCGGAATTGTCAATCGAAAGCCCGATTTCTAATTCCCGTTGGGTTTCTTATATTCACTTATGCGCAAATACGCTTGGGATAGGCATGAATCCAGCCATTATCCTCCAGCAATGGGTTACTTAGTAAGACGTGTATCACCAAAACAATTATTATGTAAAAAAATTATTACAATCGAAAAATGTTTTCTTGTTTTAACTAACTGCAAAGTGTTGATAAGCCATAGAAAAAAAAATCAATCGAAATGAATTTCTCTTTACCGAAGACGAAGATCAAATCATGCCGGAAACACTAGTTCTCACACAATCACCGGAGCAAAGTAACGGGGAACCACCTATGAATATCGAGTACTATAATCAACTTCCTACAATCCGAAATGTTTTAAGTTTAAATGTCTCATCGAACTTTCAGAATCCGGAAAAATAAAAACAAAAAACCAAATCCTTCTTGCAAATTGCGTCAAGTTGCCTATCAGTAATATATGGAAATGGTAATATTAGCCGTTCCCTTAAAAGAAAATTTCGCCATTCACAGACTAAGTATCCAGTGCTACTTTCGTTTGAAATTCATAAAAAATATTTATTAAAATAATTTTTCAGGAAAATAGGTTTCTCGAGTCCAGTGTTATTGTACTCTTCAGTATTAATGTAGGCTTCATGCATAGCCTTATCTGTTTATTTTCTCTTCGAGTTAAATGCATTAACCATTTTTATTGTTGAGGCAGCTGAAGATGTTAAATGGCGTGTTTCCTGTAATTTGGTACACATTGTTTCTCCTGTCTATGCCACGAGTTCGAGTTCATAATGAAAGTCCTCTTCGTCAAACACAAGCTTCATTCGTTCGAAGCTATTTTTAAGCATTGATTTGAGAAAGCGATTTTATACAACTGACAGATTAGATATTTCAAAACGAGTTAATCAACATGCATAACGTCCATATGAATGTCTCTATTAAAAACGAAAAGTGGGTTCTTTGGTTAATGTTTCGATTTTGTAGCAATTTACACCTATGTGCGTCACTATCCGTAGCACAATATATTCTATGTTGTTTTACTAATTTTTTTTATACTAAATATGGTTTCATCCATATACAGAAGTATCTGAAGTGTTTGGTAATTACTAATCCTATATTCGGAAATTGTACGATGGTTTCAGAATAGATACAATCACTACTTCCATTGCAGATCATAGTTTCTGATTTAGAAATATTTATCTTGAGTTTTATTTCTTACAGAATTTGGTAGATAGAAAATGTTTTTTTTGTTCAAAGTCATTCATATCATATCTATAACAACTTATGTCATCAATATACCCCATGCCCCCCTCAAAATTACATTGTCTTCGTTCCAAAAAGGAGGAGCTCATTTAGTAGATTAGTATCATATATATATATATATATATATATATATATATATATATATATATATAATTAATTATTCACAAATTATAAGATAAATATGATATGTTATAAAATCACTAAAAAAGAGCCATTTTGTTTCAACACTTCTGGTGTCTTATCAAGTGATGGTGTTGAATGTAGAATAAATGTGATAAAGAACAGATGGAATAAAAATTCACTGTTCGTAGCATTTACATATAAAACCTGCTCAATTCAAAGTATGACAATGCATTATTATTATATTTTTATTATCAAAGATTATAACAAACACATTTTGAAATGGCTACACAAAAACGTTCATGTTTCAATACTACTTCAATATATATATATATATATATATATATATATGTAAAATTATTTATTTAAAAATTATAATATAAATGTTATAAAATCACTACAAAAATAACCATTTTGTTTCAACACCTCTGGTGTCTTATCAAGTGATGATGTTGAATGTAGATTGTAGAATAAAAGTTTTAAAAGGCTCAAATTAATTAACTACCCCTCGTAAGGGGAAACTCTGTTACATGAGCTGAAATGACCAATCAAAATACAAGTATACGAGAATTCAAAAAACTTGACAACATCATCACTTGATATATTGAGCACTCTTTTAAGAATAGTAATTGTTGGTTATTGGAATTTATTCCGTATACACCAATCATATACTTTTGTGTATGTATATATATATATATATATATATATATATATATATATATATATATATATATATATATATATATATAGCCTACTAGCCAGTATCCAACTACAAATTGATACCGTAAACAGTTTGAAAAACTCTGTGAATTTTAAAATTAAAATTCGTAGGTAAAAATGGTCATTAAATAAAGGCAATTTTAATTCCAATTGTAAAGAAGTATATATATATATATATATATATATATATATATATATATATATATATATATATATATATATCACGTAGTTAAAAGCCCTCAATAACTTGGTATAAAATCTCATATGAAAAAAAGTATACACGGATTATGTGTTCAATTGAGTACGTAAAGCATGTTCTTATAATTTATTTAGGAGATGAAAACGAGGTCAATATATATAAATTAAAACTTCATATTATGGTAGGAAAGTTGAAGAAACATCTGAACACATGAGAAATTGGAGTAGTTTTTGATTTTTTTAATATAATTTATCCAAACCTGATGATCGTATAAAATTTTCTTATTTGCTTCGTTTGTTTATTTGATTCTCTTCATCCGCCATCTTCTCGACATTTTATTCGACAAACATTTAATGAAATCGCGTTGACATTTATAACCTTTGACTTCACTGAAATCGCAGACAATTTATGAATTTCTATTTTCGTGACGGCTTATTCAAATGAAACGCGCATCGTCACAAATGACTTTTTATTGCACACGACATTAAATATTCATTTTATAAGAGATTTCTTCTGTTTTATTTTTTTAAGCTATTGTTCTTTTTTAAGAGCTGACAAATTATTTTCAAGTTTAATTATTCTGATGCTTACAATTTCAAATTATTCACACTTTCGGATTATTCTCAACCTTCTTCTGCTGACAAAACTGAGATTATTCAATATGATGCAATTTTTTCATGTTTTTCCATTTTTGAATGATTTTCTATGGGAATGACATAGACCATATTGTGTTACAAGAATATTTTAGGAAGTTGGGTTTCATTATTCTCCTCTACGTGCGTGTGACTGAAAAGGGATCCAAGTGTTCGTGAACAAATGCTTGGAAAAGCTTCTTCGTCTTTCTAACTGTTAACAGAAAACCAATGATAATTTAGGTAACAGTTTCAAAAGTCTCGTGTGCCAATAGGAATCCATATTCGCCATTATTTCCTGCCGGAAGATTAGATGGTTTCGCATGTATGAAAGAAATGCGCATGAGTATTTGTTTAATGTAAGACCTCTCCACTCTAGTATTGCTAATAAAAACCAGAAATTTAGTAAGCTTAATAATGCTAGAATGAAAAAATGGCATTACTCCTACTTGTTACGAAATCAAAAAAAATATTAATTAACTAATAAATAAACAAGCACAATTCTTGGTGTCAGGCAATGGTTCTCAAACTCAGGGTAATTATCCTTAATTGGGTAAAAATTGAGTTATGAATTGGATAATGAAGGAATTTTAACACGGGCCCATATTTGTTTTCCGCACCGAATTGACACTTGACAAAAAATTACTGAAAACTAAACATTCTTTAAAAGCGAATTGTCTTCTCAAAATCTTTAAAAAGGAAAACTATTATTGAAGTTCAACGACGAGGAGTTTGAGAGGTAAACGCACCCTCATATATATATATATATATATATATATATATATATATATATATATATATATATATATCGATTCTCCCGTCGCGTTCGACGTATGAGGGTCAAGCAGATCAGTTTCCAGGAAACTGACAGCCCGACACCGGCACATGAGATTCGATTATAAGGTTTCGTGCAGGACCATCCACACTTTTTAAAGGGCCGAATATATTATTATTAATATTATTATTGTTGTTGTTTTTATTTTTTTATCTTATTTTATTGGCTACATGTATTGGACAGGATATTTAATCAATGTTATACGCCGACGATTGCCGGTTCCAAGCCATATCTCAAGTTTGTCCTTTCTCTCTCTCTCTCTCTCTCTCTCTCTCTCTCTCTTTCTCTCTTGTTCTCTTTCTTTCTTTTTTCTCTGCTGTCTTCGTCTCTTTTCACTATACCTATTTGAGTATACCCTCTCTAATTTTCTTCTCACATCCAGTAAATATAGGGCAACGTGTCCGCTCTCATCCCTACAACATTGCATGTATCTCGTTAATCAGACTTATAACTCTCTTTCACCCTTTCTTCTGTTTTCACATTTCTTTTCCCCGTTTTGAATAAATATCACTCTTCTACAGCCTCCATTTTATTCCCCCTTTTTTCTCCCTTCCCCCAATTTTAGTACATATTTTCTGCATATTTCAGAATAATTTATGCTGAGATAAATCTTTTGTGTCTGGTAAAATTATAAATTCATTTTTGTTAAAATGTTTGATCTAATGAGTTAAAACCGAAGTATCGTTTTTAATGAAATTAAATATTACCATGAACTTTTAAAGTCTCCGCTTTCATAATTATTGTTTGCTCTTTTATTATATTGAGCTATCTCTGGATTTATATCCTCTTTGGAATTATCCATACCGATTACCAATTAATATTATATATATATATATATATATATATATATATATATATATATATATATATATATATATATATATATGGCTACTTATACCAATAAGTTGAATTCTCATTGAAATACTTCCCGCCGGATTACTTTAATGGTTCACTGTTTCAACAAGAGAGGGTAAAATTTCCTCCAGACAACTCTCTGACGAACATTCTTTATCCTTCATTACAATCTTTCACTCATTCACTCACCGATAAAATCATTGATCTCATCAAATGGAAAACTTAATTCTGCTTAAACCATAAAGATGAACTGAAGTGCGAAAACGAAACATATAATCTAAAATCCCAAAGCACTCCACCTAATAATAAACTTCTACATCCTGACTAGGTTGATATTTTAAACTTAATTTTAAAAAATCGCTTTAAAAATACGCCCAAACATTTCCAATGCAAAATCAAAAAGACATTAGAGACATCAAAAATTCTAAGAAATTATAGATTAAAGCTTGTAAATCTAAGAATATTTACAAAATTAAACCCTCAGATTATCACCAAATCATCCTAAACAAAATTACTAGTACTTATTAAAAAAAGACAAAAAGAATAACACCTTATCCTCAATCAATAAAGATATTGATTAATTTGCCAACAAATATGATGTTGCTTATAGAGTGGGAACAACTCATATGAAAAATTATTATCTAAAAAATTATTATTATTATTTAAAAACCATAAACCCAACTTCGTCAATATTCTACAATCGCGTTAAATATATTCTTCCAGATCTGAATTAGGCTTAATTTCGAAAAACATACTTAAAAAAATACTATTTATACAAGTGAACTACTCGGACTCTATTAAATGCTTCCGGAATATCACTAATAAAAACGCTACATTTATTCAGTTCGACATCATTGATTTCTACCCCTTCATTTCCAAAGTTCTATTACTAAATAGGTTAAATTTTGCTAAGAATCCTATTAGCATTAACTATGATGAATTTAAAATTATTGTTGCATCCAGGAAATCTCTAATTATATATAATGATTCTCCTTTGGTTAAATGTAATAATGAAAATTGCGATGTTCCTGTGGGAGCCTATGACTACGCTAAGCTGACTTAGTATGAATATATATGATTGGAAGACTTCAGCTCCGCTTCAAGGATGTCTGCAAACGAGACATGAAGCTGGCCGACATCGACCCAAACATCTGGGAGGCTGCGGCTGACGATCGTCAGCTTTGGAGAGCCACAGTCAGTGACGGCGTCACGATTGCAGAAGCTTCGAAGGAAGATCAGCGGACAGTAAAGAGAGCCAGGAGAAAAGAAAGGACAGCCTCCGTCTCCGTGTCATCCAGTTTTATCTGCGCCAAGTGCCTGGGAGACTGCCGCTCCAGAGTGAGACTAAACAGTCACCGGAGGTGATGTAACTCCATCGGCTAGAAATTTATTTGGGAAAAAAAAGAATAAGCGCTACTCCATCGCCTCCCGAGACGGAGGGATGTCGAACGATATATATATATATATATATATATATATATATATATATATATATGCATATGTATATATTAATAGGTTTACTGGCTCCAACCAAGTAGGTCTTAACAAGGATAATGGACTCATTTTTTATTCCTAATAACAATGGTCCTCAAACTTCCAAATTACAAAAAAAAAAGATAACAAAAGCTTTTCCAATTTCTGGGATTCAAGATTGATATATCCTCTAATGTAAAAATAGTTAACTTCCTGTATGTTACCTTCTGTCTTTCAAATGATACTGTCAAACCTTTCCATGAAGAAAATCAAACCACCACTTAAATAATGTAGAAAATATTATAAATTCCCACATTAACATTCTTCTAAAATCATTTCATAGCAATGAATCACAAGGAAACAACCCTACTTGTTATTGTAGAGTCAAAGCTGAATGTCCAGTTGGAGGAATATGTATTTCGGAAAATTTGGTACATGAAGCCACTATTTTCCCAAAGGAAAATATAAACCAGAAAAAAAATGTTTATATTGGAATTTCAACGGGATGTTGGAAACAACGTCTTATAACCACTGGCATTCCTTCAATGACAAAACTTTAGGACAGCAAGCAACCCTATCAAAATATTATTGGGATCTCCTTGATAAAGGCTTCAACACGCAATTGAAATGGAAAATCATCTCCAAATAAAAACACCCAGCAATTTCACAGATAGATGGCATCTTTGCACCATAGAAAAGATTTTTATTATTAAATATAATAATCCCGAAGAGTTACTAAACATGCGCAGTCAGCTTATCTTCAAACGTGGACACAGAAATCGTTCCAAATTATCAAACAATATCAATCTTGACGAACCTCACCTTGAAAATTCGTATCTTTAATGTAATACTAACATGTACTAATGCATATAGCCACAGGTTTCATGAATGATCTTTCAAGGAATTTCCCTCTCTCCAACGTATTGAAACTCGATTTACGGATTATGTTTTACCTATGTTATATATTGTAATTTTTTTATATGCATATGTACATGTGCTATATGTATGTGTCTAGGTGCAACTGACGGAATGCACTCTTATATGCCTTTTACTTTTTTATTGTTGGGGTATACATGTTCTTTATATATTATATATTATTTAAGTATATATTTGTCAGTATATATATATATATATATATATATATATATAGATATATGTGTGTGTGTGTGTGTGTGTGTGTGTGTGTGTGTGTGGATAGGTATATATGTGTATGTGTATATGTGTATGTAAGTTTATATATGCGTATGTGGGTGTATATATATGTGTGTGTGTATATATATATATATATATATATGTATTGTGTATCTGTATGTATATGTGTGTGCTTGTGTGTATGTATATGTGTATATTAATATGTAAATATATATATATGCATGCGTGAATGTATGTGCGTACATATACATATATATATATATATATATATATATATATATATATATATTCATATGTATATGTACACGTTCCTGTGTCTGTATGTGTAAGTATATATATATATATATATATATATATATATATATATATATATATATATATATATTTGTATTCATGTGTGCATAGTATATAGATAGATAGATAGATAGATAGATAGATAGAGAGATAGATAGATGTATGTATGCATACATGTGTTTTTATGTTATTTGCACAAATATATATCCTGTTTTTGTTGTGTGTGTGTGTTATTGTCGTCCTTATGTTTAGAGATGGAAGAATTTTTTTTCTGATATGGAGCCATATCTGTACGGTATTTACATGTGTGTTTATATGTTTATAGATGAATGTAGATTGTTTGGTTTATGTGGGTATATAATTGCATATATTTGTAACTTAGATATTTTTCTTTGCTTTTATTTTACCTGACTATTATTATTATTATTATTATTATTATTATGTTTTGTATCTTATTTTTTATTTTATTCTTATCTTTACTTTTATTCACTTAAAATGATATTTATTTATTTATATAAACTTATAAACAAAACCTTTTTTTATATATAAAGCTTTCTGAAAAAATTATTATATTAACTTGCGAAGTTATTGTTAATTTACTGGTTTATTCTATTACTCAACTCATTTTCCAGAAAATACACAGGTGTCAATGTCGTGAGTGGCTACATGCATTGGAAAGAAAATTTATTCAATGTTATACACTGACAAATGCCGCTTCCAAGCCATATCTCAAATTTTTCGTTTTTCTCTCGCCTATTCTCTTTCTTTCTATTTCCTTTGCTGTCTTTTCTCTATTCCCATTTGAGGATACTCTCTCTACTTCACAGCCTATATCCAATAAAAATATGTAAAACCTCTCTGCTCTCATCCCTACGACATCGCATATATCTCTTTAATAGGATATATTTCTCTTTCACTCTCACTTCTTTTCCCCCATTTCTCTTCCCTGTGTTGAATAAATTTCACCCTTCTACTCCCTCCATTTTCCTCTCTTTTTTTTCTCCATTCCCCAAATTTTTAATCTACATATTTAATTATAATTTATGCTTAGATAAATGTTTTGTGCCTTGTAAAATTTTAAATTCATTTTTGATGAAAATATTTGGTCTGATGGAAATATCGGTATTAATGAAAAACATATTATCATGGGCTTTTAAAGTCGCCGCTTTCATAATTATTATTTGCTCTGTTATTACATTTAGCTCTCTCTGGATCTATATCGTCCTTGGAATTATCTATAGGGATTACAAAATTATATTCTTATATCTATCTATCTACCTACCTATCTATCTATCTATCTATCTATCTATATATATATATATATATATATATATATATATATATATATATATATTCATTTGTTATAATAATAATTTTATTATGAAATATTTTACATCACTACACAAAAATTTCTGTGTTTCAGAACTTAAAAATGTTCAACATAAGGCGATGTCTTAACGTGAAAATGATTTAAATTTCAGTTAACAACGGCGGACTTGTAATCTGTGTGTTATTTCTATTCATTTGGATATCCATTGATATATATATATATATATATATATATATATATATATATATATATATATATATATATAAAAAAAGCTAATGATTCAAGATTTAAAGACCTCGATATGAAATACCGAAAATTACTCGGAACAGGGCCAAAATTTAATAACAATAAGAATTCATGCTAGACGCGGAAGAATTCATGCTAGACGCGGAAGAATGTTAAAAGGTCATCTTATAACAGCTAAACTGTCCAAATCATGTAACAATATAATTGTCCATCCCATGAAATGTTTAATATCGAAAAAGCACTAAACTAATTGAGTTTCTTTTTCCAGGTTTTTAGTTAAGACATTTAGCCATCTTGATGCCATCTTAAGAATCAGGAAAGTATTAATCTCTCCCTATCTACGGGTTAATTATTAAGATTTGTATCAGTAAATCATTATTATCTCAAAAAGTTTACAATTTGAAAATATTTTCTTGTTTTTAACTAGCCTGCAAAAAGTTGATAAATCGTAGAAAGCATATCAATTGAGCAATTTAAAAGGAAAACGCATAAATTTATTTAGCCAGAAAATGCGTTCATATTGAAAATCTTATTTGAAAATAAACTTAAGATATAAAATTGCGGTATTCAATATTTATCCGGTAAAAATGATTAAAATAATTGCCGTTAATTCTTTTTTGTCGGCTTTTGGAAAGTAAACTCAAGCAGGCAAAATGTTTGCAAGTGTTTCAACTCTAAGATTTAGATCGCCAGAATCAATGCATATTTCCTCTTACGAGCGACCTCTTAGTCATACATTTTATTTTCCCGTGGATTAGGAATCTTATCTTGCTTCCCACTATTCCTAGATGAAGGGCACAGCGATAGAAAAAGTACAGCTTAGATAGATTATTGACGTTATCACACTTTTGAGAACCATGTTAAAAAAAAAAAAAAAAAAAAAAAAACTTTTCAAAGAGTTGGGTTCTGTCATGCACAAGCTGACCACAAGCTGGAATTTTCCCTACAGCAGTTTGAGGAGATGTCAAGACAGGAATGCTCGTTGTTTGCTAAAACCTCTCCAACAGTAATTGGAGAAAATGATGCCCCTCGCATATTCGCCACTTTAACCAGCTGACAACCTGTAATAGACGCAGAAGACCCTCCCAGATCTTTGTGCGTAAAGTCACGCCATAACATAAAATTATAGATAAGACGGGTGCTGAAAGATTTCAGGCCTGACCCCCGGAGTAAAATCTGATGTTTGATTATTTGGCTGGTTTCCAATCCGGAAGAGTTCTCGGCCAAATCCAATCCCTAATTTTTCTAAGTGCTTCTTGGTGGAACGTAGAATCGGAATGACTAAGGGAAAATGAATGAAAATACATTCTGAGTCAAACGTAGGGCCCGATTTCTGTTTCAATATATAAGCTAAATCCTGAAAAAAATGACTAAGTAAATTAATAACCTGCTATAAAATACTAACAATGTGTCACTGAAGTTAAGCAACGTCGAGTCTGGTCAGTACCTAGATGGGTGACCACTGGGAATACCAGGAGCTGTAAGCATTGATGTGAGTGTGGTGTAAAGGATAAAGGCTCCGAATTGTTAATCTGAGAGCCGAATTACAATTCCAGTTGAATTCTTTAAATTCACTTACGGTTAAAAACCCTTGGGAAAGTTATGAAACTCCCTTATACCCCTCAGCTATGGGTTAATTAGTAAAACTTTTATCATTAAAACGATTATTATCTACAAAAAAATATAATTGCCTACAAAATATTTAGGTTTCGGCATTAATTAAACCATAGCAGTTTATATGCCGCTAAAAACAAACAAACAGTCTCTCCTGTATCTTACCGCTACATTAGGCTAAATCTATATAGCCGAAAATCAAGATAAGATATTTCTGCTATAGAGAATTAGTCTAGACTCACACACGCATAAGAACGACATCTTCGTCTTCGACATGCAGTATTTCTTCAGATAATTAGCGATCATGGCCCTCCACAACTTTCTTTTTTTTGTAGGTCTTAGTAATGTTTGTTTTTTGTTGTCTTTCCCAATACTCGTTCTGCTATTCATTTAAGCAAGCCTGTTATTTAGGTTACTCGCTTTTTCCTTTTGTATATCACGATGTCTTCTATGTGTGTCAAATTCTCTAAGACGTCCTTCCTCATTATACGACTTGGAAATGTAAAATGTCTTTTTCCATTTCTAAATATAAGTATTCATTTTGTTTCCATTTCTGTTGTAACATAAGAAAGGTCACTGAATGAGGAATAACCAAAACGGGGGTTGGAAATGAAATGGTAATCTTTATAACATCAACAAAATACAATACTCGCCAGCGACGTGAAGTAGGTAAACCACTGCTAGTGGTGGACTACTTAGACACCATATAACCTCCATTTAAAATAGTGTCCAACGTATTTATGAGGATTGGGACATAACGATTAGTGTTCCTCATTTGCTTTATATATATTTTCTTTTCTTCAGGGAATCCTATGAAGAAGCACCATTGATTTCACTTAGTCATTGTTTTAGTGATTCCTGCGTTTCCAAGGAGTGCAGAAACACACACACACACACACAAACACACACACACACACATATATATGTGTGTATAAAGAGACAAGAGAAAAACTGAACATAGTCGATCCGTTTCGTCCTCTGAGATACTTCATGATGATATTGCCTTGATAAAGACCCTCAGATGTCGAAACACCTCGGTTAAGTATAGTTTTTCTCTTGCCTATTTCTATTCATTTTGTCTCATCTACAGATACACTCAATCTGAGAATATTTACACACAGACAAACACACGCATACACACACTAACACATGCATAGATACATACATACATACATATACACACACACACACACACACACACATATATATATATAAGGGTTTGATCTCCCACTGATGCCAAATAGGTCTGGTTTAGTTCCTGCCTTAAAGCAATCAAATGCCTAACCAAACACTGATGAGCTGTGTTACCGCGAAACAGCCTTGTATGTAGATAACTATGTTACGCTCACGTCATTACGATCACCGCTATTAAAGCACCGCCCTTCATTAACGAATTGAGCACATCTAAGCGTTTGTATATATTCGTATATAACACGTTAGAGTTTCCCTTTCCCTATCGTGTGCCGATAACGTTTGACTGATGCCAAATCGATCGGGTTTCAATACCGGCTTTAAGCCACACTGATGAGCTGTGATACAGCGAAACCGGTTTGTATGTGGATGATTATATATATATATATATATATATATATATATATATATATATATATAGGCGTTTATCTGCATTTTTACATTAGAAAAATATTTTATCTATGTGAAAACTATTCATTATTAACCCGAATCTCACCAATCTCAACCCAATTTGACTTTCATTTTGGTAAGTGTGTAACGATGTCATATATGTCACAAAACTGCTTCAGGAAATAACATAACTGTCGAATATAAATTGACATACCTGCTATTTTGGTCCCACATCAGCGTTACAATAACATCAACAGAGACTTCATCTTTTCATCCATTATAAACCAAATCCCCTTCCAAATTCCTTAATAACAGAATGTTTCAATCTGGTTTAGGAACTATATCCTTCCACAAAGTGGTACATGTCTAGCGAGGACCCCAGTAGCGAAACTTTCCAAATCTCGTTAGAATTACAAGGGGGAAATATGAGCCCAAGTCTATTTAATCTCTTGCTCGATTGTACGTCGTGGATATAAGAGCATAAATGTGAAGAAATGGTCACTGGTCATTTAAGCATTTTATATCACATCCCAGATGAATCTTTTAATAAACTTATTTAATAATTATTGGTTCCAATGTTCTCGGTCGCCAAAACATGCTCTCTCCATATTTATAGACTGGTCCTACAGAAGCATGTTGGGATCTCTTCCCAGCCAATAAAAATAAACTACTTCTCAGTCTCCTCTGCCATATGTTGCTCTATTTTTCCTGGTTGTATCTCTTTTGCGTGTGAACAAAATTCTTACTTTGTAAGACCGGTTTGTATGTGGATGATTATACATACATATATATATATATTACAATAAACGTGCAATCAATTTACAAATACATGAATTATTCACACAAAACTAATGCAAAGGTTAATGATTTAAATGGCGAGACATCCATCTCGCAAACAATTCAAATAGTACACAAAAACCTCCAGATCCGTTATGAATGAATTGATCCTTGTTTATATAAATTGAAAATGAGATATTGGTTTTTGAACGCGCCAAAGCAACGCTGAGTTTGAAAAAAATTTTTTAAAGTGTTTGCGTTTATACCAAATATGGTAATGAACAAATTATTTTACTGGTAAATTTTACTGTCAAAGTGGCAAACGCATATTTTCAATAGCATTTCGGATACAATACACATATATTTTCGATGTCCTCTTATTACTAAGAGAAAAAAACAAGAACAACATCTATTATATACCTGAAGATGTCTGTAGGAACAGACGAAAGCTTGTAGTAAAAATAACAACTAATACGGCAGAAATTTATATAAACAAGGATCAATTCATTCATAACGGATCTGGAGGTTTTGTGTACTATTTGAATTGTTTGCGATTGATGTCTCGCCATTTAAATCATTAACCTTTGCATTAGTTTTGTGAATAATTCATGTATATATATATATATATATATATATATATATATATATATATATATATATATAGGCGTTTATCTATATATATTATCTTTATTTTTATCTTATTGTTATTTATTTGACGAGGTTAGACTTTCTTATATACGTATTATTTGCTTACTGTTATTTTATCATGTTCTTTTCTTCCTTTTCTTTTTTTTCATTGAGAACTTTGTTAATACTATTTGTTGAACATTTTAACTAAATTACACTTAAAGGTGTCCAACTCCACAATAATAGATTAACGATTAAAAATAATGTTCAATGAAACCCAACAGATTCCCTTCTTTTAAAACAAATACATAAAACCCATTTTTACGTCCTAGGCTTGAATGAAAGTTTAATCATCTTCATTGGCACATGCCCTCATCCGAGCATCGGGGCCGTCATCCTCTCTCCTAATTTCCTTTCTCCCCTTTTGTGGCGGTGACGAAGATGTCTGTGAAGGCCCAGCCTACTGTTGAAGAATTGTGAGCAGGCGTCACAGAGGAGTTCAGGTAACGGAAGTGGCTGGGCTAGCCAGGTTCTCGTGGTAATAATACAGTAGAATTTACAAAGTATATCAATTCTTCATTTGATGTTGCTAGTGAATAAACATTATTATTTGTTTCAAATATTTCAATAGGAAATTACAGAGTTAAATAAGTTTAACCTCAGTCAATACTATCGTTTCTTAATTAAGATTTACTGGCTTTGATGGAAAGCGATTGCTAGATCTCAGAAGACTCGTATCAAAATTCAATAATTCAAGAGGAACCGTTTTGAAAGAACGTAAAAACAGCAGACAACAAAATAATAATTGATGAGTTGTATTGGAATTGAAGGAGAAATAAAATAAATCAAATGTATGAAAACCTTCATTGAACATATTAAACAGTATGAAATTAATTCGTTTTCGCTTTGGTTGATAAATTCTAAAGTAAATATATTCTAGAGGTGCACAAGAAATGCCGAATAAATGGACGTAGCTGACAGTTCCATATCCTCTCGTCACTCCCATATATTTAAAATCAACCGGAGATCTTAACCAACGATCGTTGTAAAACTGATTCCGGATATATTTATATATATATAAAAAAAACATCAAGAAATATTGTTCCGCAGCCGAGATGGCTAGAATCGACGACGTGTGATATCTGTTTCCAGCAAAGGGCCGACGGCTCACTCCATCGTCATCCCCAGCTCGTCATTAGCCGCCGCTCCAGCCATCACGAGCAGGCCTCGATCGATAATTTTTTTATATATATTATATTTATGTGCCCCTTCATTTTATATATATACTAGCAGTAGAGCCCGGCGTTGCTCGGGGATGTAACAGTAAGAGATAGATCAAGTATCGACCATCATAAAGGCTGAAAAATAAAATAAAATTGACAAAGATTATTGTTTAAAGCTGACGGACACGCATGTCTTAATTAGTTTTTTTGTTTTTTATTTTTTTTACGAATTGGTCAAACCCAAACTCAAACAAAAACATTGTTTTCAATCGTTATGAGTCTATCGAGTGATGAATAGAATTTTATTATAAACAATTGTCTTGTAAATGGAATTTTTAAAGCATTCTGAATGTAAAAATGAAGAAAAAAGTGTGCAAGTCAATAAGAAACACTACCTGCTAAAAGAAAGTTAAGTTTTGTTGAAATTGGTTGAAAAATATAGGAAATCCGATCCCATATATAAACACACACACACACACAAACAACCAACCTGGGTTTTATAATAAGTATAACTCGATATGAGTTGTCCCCCTTTCATTCTCGCGATTAATCGTGTTTTCAAATTGAGTTTGTGCAAAAACAATTGTGTTTTTTCCAATTTTTGTTGCTGTTAGAACAACCGCAAGGTAATTTTACGTAGTCCTGTGAATTTTTGTTAAAATCGGTTGATAAATGTAGGAAATCCGATCCAATATATAAACGTACAGACACACACACACACAATCTGCGTTTTTGATACATATATATATATATATATATATATATATATATATATATATATATATATATATATATATATATATATATATATATAATTCATCGAGTCTAGAAGAAACCTCAACAGAATGCAGAAAGCACTGGACGGCTGTTTCGTCAATATTTGAGACACATCAGCAGTGCGCATCCACTACCGAGAATTGAAACCCGGACAGTTACGTTATCAGGCAAACGCCATACCTGATAACGTAACTGTCCGGGTTTCACTTCACGGTAGTGGATACACTGCTGATGAGTTCCAAATATATTAGGTTGGTGCAAAAAATGTCGTTTTCTCACATATGTTACTTTTATATATGATTTCTGAATTAATTCATTGATATATATAGCCATGTTATATATCATTTTGAAGCGCGTTTTTCGCTCTATCGAATCGTGTTATTCGTTACTGTTCTCAATCTCTTCATTCATTTTTTTGCAGGCTTTTCGACAGCATGGACAAAATTCAAATCCGCACGATTTTCTTGTTCCAGTTCAAACTAGGCCGAAAAGCTGCCGAGACAGCTCTTGATATTAATGATGCGTTTGGCCCAGGAACCACTAACGAACGTGTGGCACAACGGTGGTTCAAGAAATTTCGCAATGGTGACGAGAGCCTCGAAGATGAAGACGGTCACGGCCGGCCGACTGCGGTTGATAACGAACATTTGAAAGCCTTAATTGAAGCCGATCCTCGCAAAACCACACGAGAAGTTGCTGTTGAACTCGAGGTCGATCACTCAACAGTCGTTCGCCATTTAAAGCAAATAGGGAAGTCAAAATGTTGAATAAATGGGTGCCGCATGAATTGAACGATAATCAAAAAAATCGTCGTTTTGAGGTGTCTTCTACGCTTCTTCTGCGCAAAAAAAATGACCCATTTCTCGAGCGGATTGTGACGTGTGATGAGAAGTGGATCCTCTACGACAACCAGCGATGTTCGGCACAGTGGTTGGATGCCGAGAAGCTCCACAACACTTCCTGAAGCCGAAATTGCACCAAAAAAAGGTTATGGTGACTGTTTGGTGGTCTGAGGCCGGTCTCATCCATCACAGCTTCTTGAATCCGGGCGAAACGATTACGGCGGAGAAGTACTGCCGACAAATTGACGAAATGCACCAGAAGCTCCAACGTATGTGCCCGAGATTGGTCAATATGAAGGACCAATTCTCCTCCATGACAACGCTCGCCCGCATGTTGCTCAACTGACCCTGCAGAAGCTGAACGAATTGGGATACGAGACTCTGCCTCATCCGCCATATTCACCGGACGTCTCGACCACCGATTATCACTTTTTCAAGCATCTCGACAACTTCCTCCGCGAAAAATGCTTCAAAAGCCGAGATGATGCCGAATCGGCCTTCAATGACTTCATCGCTTCCAGAAATCCGGATTTCTATGCTAATGGGATAAATAAACTGGTTTCTCGTTGGCAAAAATGTGTCGATTCTAATGGTTCTTATTTCGATTAATAAAGTTTATTATGAAAGGAGTTATGATCTTTTGAAGTTGAACGTCAAAAAACGACATTATTTTTGCACCAACCAAATAGGACGAAACAACCGCCCAGTGCTCGCCGGCAGCAACGATATGCAATAAACTCTCCTTTCCAGGACAACACTTTTCAGGGGCCACGAAACTGTCCTTTTTCAGGACAACACTCTTCGGCGACTACAAAATTGTCGTTTTAAGGGCAACGCTTTTCAGCAACTATAAAACTGCTATTTTCAAGTCAATGCTATTCTTACCCTTTAATTGAATTTGCAGAGATATTTGTTGATGCATTTTCTTTAAATAAACTTGAAAAAATATATATAAAGTTTCCTATCATCTCTAGAAATGTATTCTGTAAGATCTTGAAAGGGGCGTATAATTATACCAGTCTCTCCTTCAAAATGACTAAACAATGTAGAGACAAAAACATATCCTAACGCATCCAAGACGAAACTGAAATCATCAACTAGTCAGGGATAGCTTTTTGACTTCTGGCAAAATGGCTGATGCTAACCCCCTGTGGAGAGACTCCTTGCACTTTCTCGTGATAAAGTTTTCAGCTGACATGAACTGGAAAGTTATATTGAATCAAATGCTAGGCCTACTGCAAGAAAAATTGCTTCACTGTGTCGTGTTTGTCAGTTTTTTTCTCAATAATCAGTATTACATATTTATAAGTCCATCATTCGTCCTTGCTTTGAATATTGCTGCCACTGCTGATCTGGTGCCCCTTCTATATATTTAGAGATTATTGATAAAATCCATAGAAGAATGTGCAATTTTATTAGACCTGACCAGGCAGCTAGGCTCCATCACTTTCCTGTTGCCGAAACGTAGCTTCCCTGTGTCTTTTCTATAAATAATATCATTGTATTATCCTGATGAACTTTCCTTCATCTGACGTAGACTTTACCAATTTAAGCTTAGTAATAGATTTTCCTTTATTTACAGTTGAAATGACTAGATGTCACCATAAGTTATCTGCTAATAGTTTTTCGGTTATAAATATATATATATATATATATATATATATATATATATATATATATTATATATCTATCTAAACCTCAACAGAATGCAGAATGCACTCGACAGTTATTTAGTCAATATTTGGGACACATCAGTACCAGAATCATCTACCGAGAAAAAACCCGGACAGTTACGTTATCAGGAAAACGTCATTTGCCTGATAACGTCCCTGGTGGTCGGTTTTCAAATCTCGTTAGAGGATGGCACTTTTTCACATGTCTCAAAAATGGACAATATGGACTCAGGAATCTGCATTCTGTTGAGGACATCACTGAACTCGTTTTTTTTTTAATTTTAATTATCAAAGTCCTCCTAATAATTCTATCTTATATATATATATATATATATATATATATATATATATATATATATATTATAATATATGTTGGTATATAATCCAATTAGATCCTAGTAATAAAAATTTTAAAATGATACACAATATGAAGCGTTCTTAAATTTTTCCTTTTGGAGCGATTAATTTAGTAAAAAACAGTCGGTTAACGGCCATTGTCCCAAGCATTTTCGACCACTTCTCTAGATATTTATAAGGAGGTTTTGTGTTGGTGCGGTTGTTTCTTTTCATGCTTTGACTGTGTGAGACGCATTATTTGTGTGGTTTTGAATTCTAGTCGGGGCGTTAATTCCGAGCCATCACATGTTGGGCATGGCTGGCATTCGAGTGGCGACTTTGTATTTTTAAAAGACATTCAGCACTCTACTCCCATTTTTAAACAACTGAGCTTGGTTGTGTGAGAGAAGATTTATTTATGTTTAGCGACAATCTTATAACATGAATATATTTACAAAGAACTCTAATGCTTCGACCAGTATTTTTCTTAAGAGTTCTAGTATATTGTGGGTTGATAGATTTTTTATGGCTCGCTTTTCTGATAAGTGACATGTGGGTCGTCTACTCCAGGAAATTGTAGTATGTCTGATAGAGACAATTGACTTATGAATAGAAACTGTCGTGTACTTGGCAGTGAAAACGGCTAAGGACGTGGTCGAATGTACTTGGTACAATGGACGATATAGACAAATCTTGTACTCCATTAGTCCTACCAAATGGAAAATGGTGTGTATATATACACGCACAAACACATACATATGTGTGTGTTTGTGTATATATATATATATATATATATATATATATATATATATATATATATATATATATATTGTATGTGTGTTTGTATGTGTGTGAAAAATGGAAAACAATTCCTAGTATACGCGTTGATGTTACTTCTTTAGAATAATAAAGTTTTTCGTTAGATAGTGGAGGTAAAGAATTTTTAACTAAGCTCTGTTACAATTTTATATAAACGGTGAATAAATAGGGATGCTTCGCATGAAATTCTTTCTTTTTTTTTAATTTTCAGCGTCTTGTTTATCCAGTAGCATCACTGATCCGAAGGCACTTAAGTTTTCTAATATTTGTTTATTTATCTTTTTCCTCGTTATTCTTTTTAAAATGTCACATATTGTAATAGCAAGCGTTTTGATAAGAACATTCTCTCAACGTAGGTATTAACTGATCGTTGTATTTCTTTTAAAAATTACGACTACATTTCATAATGGAATTCATAGTCTGCATGAGATATTTGAAAACAAATTTTAATATGAATTAATTGTTGCTGCATACACACGGACGATAATTGGTATACCCCCATTCAAATAAATACAGTAGTAAATACTTTATGTTGGTCTGCAGTTGGAGATACGTCTCTAGCTGTGCTGGTCAAACTCTCTGCCTCCGGGCAGTGATGATACCCTGACGAGGCTATGTCGAAGGGAAGAGTCTCGTCCCGGGAAACAACTACACCACGCCGTTTTATACGGAGTCTACGGGGAAATTTTGTCCCATCCTACGGGTACGGATATCCCACATTAAATTCGTCCTTGTTTCACATGTGACCACATGGGGCGGTTGGTAGTTATCCTGCAGTTGGAGATTCTTTTCCAGCTGTGTTGGCCAAATTCTGCCTCCGGACAGACAGGATCTCCAGATGAAGCTATGTCGAAGGGCAGAGTTTCGTCTCGGGAATCAACTACCACACCCCGTTTTATACGGGGTCTACGGGAATTGTTCGTCGAGCTTACGGGTTCGGATAAATTCGACCTTGTTCCACGTCTGACCGCGTGGGGTGTTTGGTAGATACCATGCTGTTGGATATTTATTGAGGAATTCATTTGACTGACTTCTAGCAGTTGACTTCTTCTTCTACGTGCCACTGGTGAATCTTATATGTTTTGTTCGTTCATTACAAACCTGCGTATGATTATTCTATCCAGTAACCTCCCCTAGGTTACAACAGTAACCATAATATTTAGAAGAGAAAATATATTTCGACATAATTATAGCAATCATAATAGTTATGGCTTCCTACATATTTCCATTCACTCTAAAGTGTTTGCCAGTCAATACCTGTTCTGGACGTCTGCTCAGGTTCTTTTTTGTTTGCTCTTCACCCACAGAACCAACAGGTGGCTTATACTGCAGCTCTACAGACATTATTTAAAGTTTTTGTGATAGGGCACATAGTCAGCAGTTTGAACAAGACCAGATCATGCAAAACACTCGGTCACAATTTTTGATATCGTGCTACCCAACAATCAACTGATCGAACAGTTACTCTCTCCAATTTCACTCATAGGGATTGCAGACATCAGAGAGTGTCTCCGATATTAACCTCTAGAGTGTACTTGATAATGTGCGCATGCTTATTGGTTTCCATCTCAACGATGCACCTGACGTAACAGTCCATAGTTGTTTTTTGTTTTTTATTTTTTTTCTAATTAGGAGAGATAGGAAACCAAATGTTAGGGTTATATTTACCTTGAAAATGTTCAACCATTTATTCTGGGTCTTACCGGTTGTGAGAGATGGAGTAGATTCAGACTGGTACACGGTCGGATTCCTCCATTGTCTTTCTCGATCCAATGTTGTATCGATGAAGGAGCTGTTATTGACCATAAGGCCTTGCTGGAAATATTAGAAGGGGCATCACCTATCTCTCATGGTTCACAAAAACCAAGAACATTTTAGAAAATAATTTACTGTGCATGAAAGTGGTGAGTTCAGTGGGGTTGGTACAATGCTGCATGCCATAGATTCTGTTAATTTTTTTTTTATCTTGAACAAAGTTTTTCTCATCTGAAAAAAAAAACAGAACATGTTCAGCATTTCGGTGTATTCTACTTCGTTTAAAAGTCGGTTCGACCATAGCACACGATTGTCCCGGATACTACGGTGAAGGAACTGCCTTCTTCTCATTGTATCGGATTTGTTCGAACATTTTCGCGTACCACAATTCTTAGTATTCACTCCGACACATAGACAATTGGTAATATTCCTCATTGATTTAATTTAACTAAACTGCCAAAAATATATTTTAAATCTGAAACCCAAAAAGCCAAAAAGATCTAAAAAAGGCATTCCAAAATTCTTTCAAATAATAACCAATCGGAAGTGGAGAAATGTTTTAATGAATCGTTCTGTGCAGAGGACAATAGATGAAACACAATCGTCATTTATAGCAGCTCATAGCTTTATTGGCTCATATATTATATTCAGTTAATCAAAGTTAGCTAATTAAGACAAGGTTAATATCATTAATTTAGCAGACAAATTTGAAATTAAATCGAAGAAATTCAAAGAGGCACAGATATGGCCGTTCCCACAAGACGACACGGTCAATAGGTCACATAGTTTACAAAAGTGCACAACATGAAATAGCGAACGAGAAAAAAAAAAGAAGCATTACAAATGGTTATTGTCGATGAGACTCAGGATTTGCTGGATGAATTTGGTAATGTCTGACTTTAGATTTTTGATTGATCGATTTTATTTTTACGATTTATCAAATTTCTGCAGGTTATTTAAAGCCAGACAATATTTCTAGATGGTGTCAATTTTTTGGAGATAATAATGATTTATTGATATATGTCTTACTAATTAACCCATAGCTGTGGGAAGGAGAGGTGAATTCATACCTTTCCCAAGGTTATTTGTGCCTAAATGAATATAACGAACCCGACTGGAATTAGAACTCTGCTTTCCGATTTCCAATACTGCGCCCGCATATTCGATCTTAAAACATCTGGTATTCCCAAGCGGCCACGCATCTATGTACTCGACTCGAATTACTTAACTTTGCTGATCGTACGTCTACCAGCGTTTCAACAAGTTATGGCCGTAAATCGTGTGATTGTCGAGAAAAAGTTTTTTTTCTTTTGGCCGCTGAAGACGCACACATGCCAGAACTTGAAACCCTTTTTCAATATTAAACACGAAGGATACGGCAGCATTTATGAAGCCTGCAACCTCGGAATGTGTATAGCAACATGAACTGCGTAGTTTTTAATCTCCTGAATTAGGGTTGAAGATCTCATGGCAGAGTGGAATAATAAACACATTTTGCGTTAAGGTTGACAACATAAGGCTTTCTAATGATTTGTTCTCAAATATATGACGCACGTTTTATTTTCAAAACTATTAGCAATTATGTATTCATTGTAAAATATACGTTTTGTGTTCATTAAACCTTTTGTCCAGCTTACTAGAAATTTTCACTACGCATTTCATGAAATATTTTTGATAGTCGATGTTATTATTTTGTTTAGTGTTAATTAAATCAATCTTTTAATATTATCTGCAGAAAATAACACACGGAATTTGAACAGTTAACATAACAAAAAAAAATAAAAAAGAAATACTGAACTTGCGCATCATCTCATGAATATTCTTCCGAAAGTTTCATGCATAGAAATAACGTATAAACAGAAAATATATTAAAATATTTTTCGGATGTAATCCATTGCATATAATATGTTGTCATTGTTTATGTTAGGTTACGTTTCAGAGCAGAAACGATATATCGAGAATGAACATCCAAGATGTGTGTTTAGAAGCAGTAATTTGGACTTTGGAAAATTTCTCTATGGCTGAATGGTTGACAGCACGTTAGGCCAAATAAGACTTTCCATTTGGGATACAGGTCCGATTCCTTTCGGAGAACGAATATTTTCTACGAAATATTTTCGAACATTAAAGCGGGTAATGTACTGTATCTACAAAAATAACGTGTAAAGTATATATATATATATATATATATATATATATATATATATATATATATATATATATATATTAGTTTACACCGAACAAAACAAGCCCATAAATTCTAGCAAGTGCATCTACGAAAGCTGAAGTGGAAAAGTGCGTTATTGAACTTTTTTTATCTATTAACTATAATAATATATATGAACATGAGTGTATGATATATATATATATATATATATATATATATATATATATATACACACACACACACACACATATATATATATATATATATATATATATATATAGTCACATCGGCCCATCTCATATTTGGCAATATTTACTTCCAATAGTCGAACATTCTAAATGCTGATATTTACAGTTACTCATCGTCATTATAATTATATTTACAGTCCACGCAGATTTGCAAAATTCTTGGCAGCTTCCCTTCCCTTGTTCAAAGATTTTGCGTCATGAGTCGAGCAAACATGCATCAACGGGCGAGGTCCTTAATTTAGACGAAAGCAAGCGTATATTATGATCTCAGCCAATAAATCTTTGATCTTTCGTCGCACAGTGTTTGACACAGAGTTAATGGCGGAACTTGATCTTGGATAAATACATAGACTGTGTCTGCCTGCCGGATGACATTTAACCGCAATGGACAGAAAGACACACCTGTCGATTCGCTTAGTCTACGTGCCTGGAATTGTTGGCCGTTCCTCTGAGTGCATATGTGACTACAAATTAATGCACTGTTTGAGCTTTGATAATCCCAGAAATTAAATATACGTGCACAAACACCCCCATACCTACCTACCTCTCCCTCTCTCTCCCCCTCCCTCTCACTCAAACGCACAAACAAGCACACACACGTACACAAATACACACAGATGTACTTACACAAACACGTAAGCATAGAGACAACTCAGTAAATATGTACGAAAAATTTACATGGCTTTAGTAATTTTCAAGATAACCATTTCCCTTCAACAAACATCCGCATTCATTCATCGATTGATTTATATTTTACGGTTTATCAACCTATGTTGGATTCTTCCGCTTACTATAAAATTAGTAGGAGAGAATGCCTTGGAAGAACAGTCGAATAGATTGTTCATCTGTCGAACTCTCTGCCTTGAACCTAGAGGAACCCGGACGAGACTTTGCCGAAGTTTCGTCCACGGAGGTAGACAGGCCCGGACCCGTTTATGCGGTTTCTAAGGGAATATTTTTGTCCGAGTTTACGAGCTAGGAGAACCCACGGTAAACTCGGCCTTGTGCCACATACACCCCTTGTTGGGGGAGACTGTTAAATATTAAGAGTCGAATATATTGAACGCTGGTCAACCGGCACACACTCACTAGTCATTCAATACTCTATTGCTGTATTTACTGTTTAACATGTGATATTTCTGTAATACTTGTTTTGTTATTTCTTTAACCATTTACTTCGTCACGACAAATCCCTGAAATATTTTTAGATTGTAAAAATGTTATTGAAATTATAATAATTTACTGATGCAATTCCTATTAATTTAGCCATATCTGTGGGAAAGAAGGTATATACATATATCTATAAGTGTATGTGTGCGTAAATGAATATAACGAACGTGACTACAATTCAAACTACAATCCCGAGACCTTATCCATGACATAAACGAAACTTACAGCAACTCGTATTTCCAAGTGGTTACCCATCCATGCACTGACCAGGGTTAATGTTGCTTAAATTTGGTGATCGTACGGGAACTGGTGTTTCAACATAATACGGCCGTAAGCATTCATTAAATGATGAGTTAGTTTTGCTGTCGGTTCAATTTCGAAAAATGTTTTTGAAATTTTGTAATTTTTTTTTTAAATTTTGTAAAATTTTAAATTTTAAAATTTTTTTTTTAAATTTTGTAAAATTTTTAATTTTTTAAAAGTTTTTAAATGTTGTAACATTTTAAATTTTTGAAAAATTTTCTGAAAAATATTTTTCAGGAAATGAGACGTGACAATTTTTATTTTTTTCGTTTTACTCGTACTTGACGGGAGTTTACTTTCAACCCCTTTTGTTTGTGGTTTTCTGAAATGTTTAATGGTTTGATTATATCATTAGTTTATTTTCCATTCATATATGGTAGCCATCGTCATTGTTGGTGCTTTTGGGAGTTTTCATGTATTTTTTTGTTATAGATATAAAAAAATTAATAAGTTTCTTGATGTTATTTCTATCCAATATGTAGTTGTTGAAGACAAAACCTTCCTGTATAACTGTCTATCTGCATGATATAAGTACATATACATATATGAATATAAATACATTTAATAACTTGCACCACTGAGACATTCCATGGAAGCTATTTTCTGTCCAGAAACTGGTAATCACAATTGCATTTTAACCATAGTTAGGGATTATGCAGATTAAAGGTCGATGTGATTATGATTAAATATAGGACGAAACAGTCGTCCAGTACTTTCTGCATTCTTTTGAGGTTTCTTCTAGACTCGATGGATTACTTAATTATTATCTCAAGTCTTGCTATTAATTTCTATCAAACACACACACACAGACATAAATATATATATATATATATATATATATATATATATATATATATATATATATATATCAAATGCGCTATCCCTGATAATGAACACGTCTCTCTCACGAATATAGTAAAATTATATATATATATATATATATATATATATATATATATATATCAAAGTACAGGATTGGTGTATACGGAATAAATTCCAATACCTAACAATTACTATTCTTAAAAGAGCGCTCAATACAGAGTAGAGCGAATATAATTATTTATTCGAAAATTATAACATAAATATGTCATAAAATCACATTTATGTTATAATTTTCGAATAAATAATTACTATATATATATATATATATATATATATATATATATATATATATATATATATATATTATAGATAATTCGACTCGTTTCGAAAAACCCTGGAATTTTTGATTTGCTAATAATCAAATCAATCTCGAGGGAAAAAAGATTTTAAAAAAAAGAAAGAGCTACAAACATGAACTTCTGCCGACAAAAAAATCGCACAGATGCAGGTCTGAAGCCCAAAGAAAAACCTCGATACGAGTAAACAACTAACTAACATAAGCGCTCAATACAACCGTAGAGCAGACCTAGATACATATATATGTATATGTACCTGATATGTTTAGATTAGACATCGAAGCAAATATGCATTTTTGTCGTGGTAACTTTCATGTTCCAGTGTAACAGTTTATAATAAATATCTATTGCTCTACTCTTGTTGTCAGCCCTTTTTTAAGTTAATGTTATGAACGTTGTAACTTATATTATTTTCGTTTTTTTACATTTGTATATATATATATATATAAATATATATATATATATATATATATATATATATATGTCTTTGTGTGTGCGTGTGTGCGTGTTTGCGTGTGTGTGTTTGCGTGTGTGAGTGAGAGAGTTTATTTGCGCGCGTTTGTGTTTAAAATTGGCGCAAATTTAAGGAATTCTTAGAACATCCTTTGAAGTTAAACTATTTCTGGCTTTTGTAATCAGTCAATTGTAATCCATCGTTCACGAATGTTGGTAGAATTCTGTAGCTAGGAAAATGGAGGCTGCTTATCGTTTTCAAACTCTTGTCTTTCTATACTGGCTCGACACAGACGGACATTTTCAGACAAGCGAATCATTAACGTTGAAAACAAGATTTATCCTGAGAATCCAAAACGGTGGAAATCGTGGTTAGATGAAGGGCAACCATAAAAAGTTTAACTTAAATGTAGTCCATTAGCGTGAAATGTTCTTTTAAAGTTTGGTTGTATTTCGTCGCCGAAAGTGGAATCCACAAACCGAGTTCAAATTCCCGCCTAACCAGCTTCGTTCACTGCCGCGCTATGATAATGGTAATCGTGCGATTAGCTGTTTCCATATAAGGGACATTTTAGTATTCAATGATCTAATAGGTTAGCGTTATTTTTTTTTTATCTTGAAACAATGTTTGATGCATAATAAGGAAAGTTATAAAAACAACAAAAATAAAATGTAACTAAATGAAATCGACTAAACGCATATTTAAAACTAAATAAATAAATTTAAAATGTCAGCTTATCATCTCCTTGATGTGTTACCACATTGACTGAGACATCACTTATGTCTGATGAAGTTCTAAAATAATAGCTTTCAAGTTTTTCATAGATTTTCCTAATACACACACACACACATCTATTTATCTCTCTCTTTCTCTCTCTCTCTCTCTCTCTCTCTCTCTCTCTCTATATATATATATATATATATATATATATATATATATATATATATATATATATCGTGTGTGTGAGTGCATTTACTTATTTCAAACAACATATTAGAATCAAGTCACGCAGGAAAAACTGATTTGGCACGTCTTCTAGCTTCTATTGCCCTTTGTGATATCGATGGGAGTTCCCTTCCTGGTGTTTTGTTTAAAGCAGTGTCTAAAGTCAACATGTTGAATATATCATCATTTCCTCCTAGTTATACGTGCTATACAGTTCCGTTGTTACTGCTGTTTAAAGTCTTTTGGTGAGCTTATATATATATATATATATATATATATATATATATATATATATATGTGTGTGTGTGTGTATATATATATACATATATATATATATATATATATATATATATATATATATATTGGCAAATTATTTGTGTTGAATTTTTTATGAAAGCACGGAGAATTTTCTTTTTTTTGAAGCCGTTGAGAAAGCCATGAATCAATCGCTTCTTCCCACAAGATCTGCGTTAAATAGCATGGAAAACTGGTCTATCTAACCCTGAAATGGCTAGCATAAACACAGGGGCTGGGTAAGAGGAAGGCACCTCCAAAATGTCCACAAAGATCCATGTCACTTCACAGATACTATTGAAATGGAATCTGTGGGGAGGCATGATTACGTCCGCCATGAAGGGACATGGATAACAAAAAAAGAATTCCAAACGGAATTATTCTTTATATATTATCGGAATCTGAGTAAAATATTGCTATACAAGGAAATTGGAAGCTATTGTGTGAACAGAATATATATGCAGCAAAGTTTCCTTTGATTTTTCTGAACGGATAACTCAAACTGATTTCTACAGCAAATATCTCTCGTTTTGTAAATGCTACACATTGAACAACAATTGAATTGCGTTGGGGCGTTTTTCTTTGAAAACAATTTTAATCATCGATCTAAGAATATAATTTGGTAGGCTGATTGTGTAGGTATTTCTGAACTAGTTGGATGCAATGCATGACATCCGTAGGAATGTCTACATCTGAGGAGACGGTTTAAGTACATGGGAAAAACTACAAGAGTTATATAAAATTTGAAAGTAATATTTCAATATTATCCAGAAATTTGATATTGCACTAAAACCAAAGATATTTCAGAAATTCATTTCAAACATATGATTCCTATGAATGAAATAAAATGATGAGTCATGCAGAAATAAACAATTTTCCGGAATACTTTATATTGCGTCAGGGAAAAACGAAAAAAATCCCTTAGCTTATTGAGATTTTATGCTAAAGAAAAAAAAAACAATCGAAATTGTAATGACGTAAAGTTACCAACGAACTCGGAAGTTTCAAAACAATGATTTTAAATAAAGCGTATAATTTTTTTTTAAAGAATTCGGGTAAATATCCATCATAAACTGAAGATGAAAATGCTCTTAAGAAAATAATCTACAAGACTTTTTTAAGTATGGGAACTCCAAATATCCTTAAAATGCCTGAAGTTGGAAGAAAATTGCGTATTTACTGACTGAATCAAAACGGATGGAAGGCAATTAATTCAGAGAATCCTTGAAGGCTAGAAGAGGATTTCTGCATGAGTGCAATTTTGAGGACAGGGGAACCCAATTACTTATGCAAAATTTCATAAATAGGGCAAGTGCTTTTGCACATTCTATCAGATCCTGAAGAAGTCAAAATAATTCTAAATGATTCGAAGTAATTAAGGCGGAAGTGAACGTAAAAAATATAAATCATTTTTTTTAGTAATTGTATTATCTTGTAGAAAATAAATCGATCTCTTGAAGATTCAAGTCTCAGTAAAGAAGTCAATAATCTAATATATAAAGGTCAAAGTTTGTACAAGTACGCTCCAAACCATGAAGATTATATATATATATATATATATATATATATATATATATGAAAGGCAGGATGTGTGTGTGTGTGTGTGTGTGTGTGTGTGTGTGTGTGTGTGTGTGTAACGAAACCACGGCCACAATTTTCGACGGATTTGCGACAAAATTTACATGCTCCAAGTTATCGGGAAGGCCAAGACTGACTTTGCATTTCACAACTCCCATCGATAGTGGAAATAATCGATGTTTTCATGCTTCTACGGCAGTTTTTATGTAGTTTGCTGCCATTTTCTACTGGCCAGAGTGAGAGCCTATAGCTGGCTGCCACGAATAGGCAGGAATATTCTATTGGCCAGCGTAAGAGCCAACAGCTGACTGACACGAATGTTAACTAGCATGCTAGCATGCAAAAAAAAAAAAAAAAAAAACGATAGCTGCATTCGTCACAAGTGGGAAAAATGTAAATCTGCATGGCGCTTTACTCCAATTAGCTCATTCGCTTGCTTAAACTCAACGTTGATTCTGATTCCGCAGAACTGGGTTGGGTGTGAAAAAGTATTTGTTGTTAACATTCTTTTTTCATTCGGTTTTTCCAGTTACGAGTTTTTTTTTAAAGCTGATCGTTTTATGTTGATTTTGTTTAGTTCTTTTTTTCGTAATAGATTTAATGTTTAGTATAGAGCATGGAAAAAATTCGCAGAGTGATATAGGCAAGAAGTAAGCCATGTAGCAGCATCAGCACGGCAAAGGGCACTCCTTTAAAGGCAAGGAAGGGCAAAAATATTTTAAGTCAGGTGAAAAGCGATTGCTGTATGAGTCGTATTTTTTTTTGAATCAAGTACGGGCATCGCCGGGCCATGCTGCTAGTATATATATATATATATATATATATATATATATATATATATATATATATATATAGGGGCGGGGCATTTGTGTGTATGCATATATGTATTTATAAACATAACAACAAAGACATCGTCCTTTCTTTCCCTGACTTCAATTATATATTACCGCCTAACCAGAACATTTTTAGGCCGGCCAAAGACGGATGTAGATGCCAGATGACTACTACTACACACAAGAGACAATTACTAAAAATTTAACATAGGAAGAAAACTCGTGTAGCAAAATATACAAAATAAAGTATGAAAAAAATACATAATAATCAAAAACGTTTGCGGCTTTTACTCTCTTTCAAATATACCGGTGGAGCAACAATAATATCTTCCTTTTTTATATATATATATATATATATATATATATATATATATATATATATATATATATAAGACAGTTTTATGTTTAACATTCTTTTAATAGATACAAATATTTAAGTAAATGCTCTGTTTATAATAAACACAGGGGCTGGATAAGAGGAAGGCACCTCCAAAATGTCCACAAAGATCCATACCACTTCACAGATACTATTGAAATAGAATCTGTGGGGAGGCATGATTACGTCCGCCATGAAGGGACATGGATAAAAAAACGAGAATTCCAAACGGAATTAATCTTTGTATATTATCGGAATCTGAGCAAGATATAGCTATACAAGGAAATTGGAAGCCATTGTGTGAACAGAATATATATACAGCAAAGTTTCCTTTGATTTTCCTGAACGAATAACTCAAACTGATTTCTACACCAAATATCTCTCGTCTTGTAAATGATACACATTGAACAATAGAATTGAGTTGTGGCGTTTTTCTTTTTTCCAATATTGTCAGTGATGTACTGTGAGTATTCTATTGCATTGTGTGCAGTCTATTCTAACAGAATATTTTTTCGGGTGTGGTTTCTTAATTTGTTTATTATTTACATTATTTATTTATTTTGGTTTAATTTATTTTACTTGTTTTTGATCATTTATTTTTATTTTATTTATTCTTTTCAATTTACCATTTTTTAGTAACGTAGTAAAAATTTCTTTTGGTGTCAACATTTTGAGATAAGTCCTGATCGTTTATTTAATAGTTTCTTTTAGTCTAGGAATGTAGTTTCGCTACTTTTTTCTCCAAGCAGAGTTTCCAGTTTTTGGATTGATTGTTTTCGGTTGATGTACTTTTCCTTATTTTCCATGTTATTTTTTATGTGATTTGCTTTTTTGTTAGTAATTTCGAAGATATACTTGGAAAGCATTGTGCTGTTCGCGAATTTACGTTTTTTAAGTCACGTAATAAAACTTTGTTATGGTGTCTGCCTTTTGAGGTGAGGTCTGATCGTTTATTTAGTAATTTTTGTTTTTTTTTTAATCTGGGGAGGTAATTATATCTTTTTTTTCCTTCAAGCAGAGTTTGCAGTTTTTGGATTGATTGTTGTAGGCTGATGTTCTTTTCATTATATTTCATGATATTTTTGGTGTGATTTGCTTTTTGTTTTTGATTTCCCTCATTTACTTGGAAAGCATTGTACTGTCGGCGAATTTACTATTTGTGAAAGATGTTTTGTGTCCATAGTTTTTTTGATTTCAGAGTCATTCAGTTACTCATATGTATATGTTTTTCTTCGTTATCTGTTAATTTTACTGTGGCTTGGTATATTACATTGTTTTGTGAGCAATTACCGGTGAAGGGAATTCGTTCTTTATTCTGTGGGTTTAATCTTTCATGTGGTCTGCTGATAGTTTTCTTATTGTACTTTTTTATTATTTGTGTCATTTTCTCGGGGCATCTGTAGTTGAATGTTACTGTGCTTTTCTGGAATATTTTGTGGATAGTGCTTGATGTTGGGAAGTGTTTGTGAACGTTTTTGATGCATATTTTTCATACGTTTGTTTTTACGTTTTTTTTGTTTCTTTTGTACGGTGGGTAGAGCCATATGATGTTTCTTTTCCTCTTGCCTTTTTGTCCACTATGGTGTGAATGTAGGTGTTGTCGGGAATCCAATATCTTTTAGGGGTGCTTCATAGTTTCCTTGAATATTGTTCTAATGGACGAATTGTCGGAAAGCCTGAGGTTAATTGATTTTGGTATCTGCTTGATTATAGTAGGCGGGGGGTATTGGAAGATGTGTACACACACACACACACACACACACACACACACATATATATATATATATATATATATATATATATATATATATATATATATATATTCCAATCACCGGAGAGGACCAGATTCGTGAAATTCTAAGAAAATACATGCCAAAATTCTACTCAGGTGCGATCCAATTGGTAATCCAAAATTTTGTTTACAAAAATTATTATTAAATGTGAAATAGGCGATTTTTATTTACATTGGAACGACTTTCAAACTCTTCCAGTACCCTATTTCATACTCAATGTAAAATAAATTCCTCTTAAAATATTGTAAAATAGAAAAACCTTCCCTCCCTGAAAGAGCCAACTACTCAAAAAATATTTGGTTCTATCATCTCTTATCAAAACTACAACTGAAAAACATTTATCTAAACTCAACATATAAAAAGACCTAATTAATACAAAACAAAACAATAATCTAAAACTAGAAGGCGGAATTTACACTATTACCTGTAAAAATTACCACAAGTAATAAAGTGGAGAAACCTCAAGTAATTTAAGTAATAAAAAAAGGGATATTTTACAAAACAACACATTAAATACATGAGTTGCTCAGCATAACGGTACTGAACACGATTTTTATATAAGTAATGCTACCTGAAATATGAGTAAGCAAAATTCTCTAAGAAAATATATTTGAGAAAGTATTTTGTCATCAGATTTAATTTACAACGTTTCAGCATTCTCGAGAGATCTTTTATTATTAAAGTTTGGGATATTTAATAACAAAAGTGATGGAAAATCAACCAAAAAAATGAAAAGAACCTATAAGAAATAGACTAGATTTTATACTCAAAAACAGGTAAAAAAATAATTTTAAAATTTAAGGTTCTCAGCGTCGCTCGTTCGTGCGCATGCGTAGTAGCACCTAAGTAAACAATTTTAGTCCGATGAATTACTAAAGACGAAATGCGCCAGACGAAAAATTTTACACTTTGCCATACAACTTTCACCTAAAATATTTCTTGTTATATGAAAAATGTATATAGCGTTATCCCACTTTTTATATATATATATATATATATATATATATATATATGAAGTGGGATAACGATACATAAACTTTTTTATGATGATTTGATACATTTGTGTGCATAGGCACGGTATATAAAAAATAAATATACTGTACATATATATATATATATATATATATATATATATATATATATAATTTCCTAAACTTTATTTCTTCGTGGATACCGGGTATTTATTTTTATATACCGTGTCTATGAACACAAATATATATGTCCCAATCCTCACAAATACGTTGGACACTATTACGGTCTTAGTAGTCCACCACTAGGAGTGGTTTATCTACTTCATCCGCTGGTGAGTATTTTATTTTGTTTTTGTTAAAATGATTACCATTTAATTTCCACTCTCCATTTTGTTTATTCCACATTCAGTAATCCTTTCTGGGTGACAAAATGTATTTATTTTCATCTACCGTCCTGAATATTAGAAACATATGCGTTCAGCCTGCAGGATTCGAACCTGCGTGTTCCTATGGAAAACAGTCAATAAATCCGATGTTCTTTGTCCGCTCTGTTCCAGAGAATATACGGACAAACAATTCATGAGAATTATTTTTAAACACAAGTCTTTCTGATTTTCGAAACTTACACGTCTTCTCAGTTTCGTATTCTAACGTAAACAAAGTAATTCTAGGAAAGGAATTTTTTATTTATTAATCCGACATATTTTTTATTAAGTAAACATTATTTCTAGAGTATAGCAATTTTAGAGTAGATATTTTTCTAATAAGATTTCTCGAATTTTCAGGCCGGTAGATGAAAATAAATAAATATACTGTTTCATAAACAGAGTATCTACATAAACACAGATATCTAAAGTATATAACGTTTAAGGAATTAATAACAGTGATATAATAATAGTATATATATATATATATATAATTTTACGTTCGAACAGTACTTCTCGTGACCCACTGTTATGTGGAGTCGACTCCCAAGAGGATACTTTCCCAATTTTATCTTTTCAATTCTAGGGTTAACAGTTATCTTCCACCCCTGTCCGCACAGATTACCTTCTATTTTAACCCTTTACTTCGATTGTCAGTTCATTTATATGTGTATGTCATCAATCTGTGGTATCAAATAAAGCCAACATCACAATTCTTATCTTGTCCAACGTCGCATATCTTTGTGTTGATGCTCATGTGCATATTGTTAACGACCTTTGCTTTTCGATCACAGTTTTGGATTAATCGAAATTACGCAATGTTTAAATATAAATAAATCTACGTTGACATAACATTTTTAAAAGCTCTTGATATTCTAACAAATATTATAAATTAAAATGTTATTCTAACAAATATTATAAATTAAAATGTTATTCTAACAAATATTATGAATTAAAATGTTATTCTAACAAATATTATAAATTAAAATGTTATTCTAACAAATATTATAAATTACAATGTTATTCTAACAAATATTATGAATTAAAATGTTATTCTAACAAATATTATGAATTAAAATGTTATTCTAACAAATATTATAAATTAAAATGTTATTCTAACAAATATTATGAATTAAAATGTTATTCTAACAAATATTATAAATTAAAATATTATATCATTCATGTTAACACTGGTATTACATTCATATATGTATTTCTCATGTAGACAGGTAATTATATTCTATCGTTACCTTTCTCCTTGTTTCTCTTTGCTTTTCTGTATTTTTTATCATTTCATTTATTCGTCTTTTTGGTTCTCAACTACAAATTGACCAAACGTCGGATGTGTTTGTCAAAATACAGTTGAAGTGGCGAGAGAAGTGAAAAACGAGAAATAGATAAAAAGCCAATACCTTGATGTCAATTCTAAGACCTGTATCCTGGGAATGATGCGAAGCGAAACAGTAAAGTAGGCCCAATTCTTGCGGTTTTTCTTCAAGTGGCCTTTCAGAAGGAAAAGCATTCCGCGGAGAACTATATCGATTCTTCAACTCGATTCTTCAAAAGTCGCAGGTGTGTTTGGAGTCGAAACCAGGATTAAAGGCAAACTGGTCGGACAGTAACATCTGTGCACTAATGTGCACAAAACATTCGGCCTATTCATTCAGCGTATTGGAAGCTTTTTTTTTACAGAAAGGTTCGCCATGTACAAGGCCCGGGAGTCACTCAAGGTAGTAGGATATGTTAAGAGGCGGATAGAAGGGAGATATAACTTGTAACCCTAGATTTGATCAGGTTAAGATTGGTAGCCAGTTCTGTAGATCTGAGGTTCGT
>CAHIKZ030001713.1:6127500-6135000 GCA_903632075.3 Acanthosepion pharaonis
ATCAACCGAGAAAAATATTCAACTTCTTTGGTACAGTAAATTATCTGCAGAACGATAACTGCTTCGTGGAGCGAATTGCGTATAGAGCCAAAATGGAGCCTATAAGGTACCAAGGAAAAAGTGTATATTGAATCAACGGAAGGAACGTTCAAAACAAGATATTATAAACAAAAAATATTCCTTTCAACAAGCATCGTATGAAAACAGCACAAAATGGTCTAGTTATATATGGGAAATGAGGTAAAAAAATAACAAATGCCCCATTGTGAAATGGGATGTGATGAGAGATACCCGTGAATTTAGTAACGAGAGTAAAATGTTTAAAATATTCCAAGAGAAGAAATTGGCAATTATTCTTAACCTTAACAACATAAGCTAACAAAAGATCGATGGTGATGAGAGCATGCAAAAGTAAGAGAAAATTCATCCCAGTAATTTATGAACCCGTGTAGGAGTATTCATATAAAATTTTCCGCATGTTTACTTCTTTACTTCTCTCATTTACCAGTGCTATAATTATGTATATAAGAGTGTCTTGGAATGGTAAGTCAGAATTTACTACCAGATGATAACTAATTGGAAGAAACCACGGTTGCATGAATTTTGGTTTTCTAAATATTTAATATCATATATATATATATATATATATATATATATATATATATATATGTGTGTGTGTGTGTGTGTGTGTGTGTGTGTGTGTGTACATATATATATGTGTGTGTGTGTGTGTGTCTGTGAGTGTATGCATGTATTATTAGATCACATGTGAAATTGTACAAAAATAAAAAAAAAGAACCTTGACTGTCGTATTCAATGAAATATATATATGCACATTTCATTGAATACGATAGTCAAATTTTGATTCAGTTTGTTGTACAATTTCTCATGTAATCTAATGATTTTTTTTTTTCAGATGATACATGTTATAAAAAACTGTCTGAATATTCTTAATTTTCGGGCCTTTCGGCTATACATTTAAGGATTTTTTCTAGGTTGAAATATATGAACTGTTAGCAGTTAATATATTTCAACCTTGAAAATCGCGAAATGAAAATAGAAAATTCTGCTCAGAGGGTGGAGTTGGGGAAGTTATTTTTTCATGACATGATAAACCGAAACTTAGACCATAATGAATTTTTGGTTTTCTAAATATTTAATATCATATATATATATATATATATATATATATATATATATATATATATATATATGTGTGTGTGTGTGTGTGTGTGTGTGTGTGTGTGTACACATATATATGTGTGTGTGTGTGTGTCTGTGAGTGTATGCATGTATTATTAGATCACATGTGAAATTGTACAAAAAATAAATCAAAGAACCTTGACTGTCGTATTCAATGAAATATATATATGCACATTTCATTGAATACGATAGTCAAGGTGCTTTGATTCAGTTTGTTGTACAATTTCTCATGTAATCTAATGATTTTTTTTTCTTTTCAGATGATACATGTTATAAAAAAAAACTGTCTGAATATTCTTAATTTTCGGAGCGCTTTCGGCTATACATTTAGCGATTTTCTAGGTTGAAATATATGAACTGTTAGCAGTTAATATATTTCAACCTTGAAAATCGCGAAATGAAAATAGAAAATTCTGCTCAGAGTGTGGAGTTGGGGAAGTTATTTTTTCATGACATGATAAACCGAAACTTAGACCATAATTGACAATTAAGGAAAAAAATGTTATTGTGTTATTATTCGGGATAACAACTGAGACATTGCCATAGTTATTGAACTATCTAGTTCATGCTACGTTGACTGATAAACAGCTACAACCAAAAAATTCTGAAATTCCCATATTAGTAAAAAAAACGCCATCACTTAAATTTTTAAAAAATTATACCTTAGCGTTGCGACTGCACGCTCCACAATTTTGTATCTTTTATCAATAACACATTTCAAAAAACATATTTCGATTTTCATTATATTTTTTCGTCTCGGATGCTACCAGAATTCTGCAAAAAAGAAAATATTTTCTATACCTGATGATGACTGGAGAAACTGTACTTTTATATTTAAGGAATACCTAATACAGTTTATAAGTGAAAAAAAAACAACAAAACAAGTATCATAACATTCATCAAGTGTTTAGTGGGTTAATGCACTTTCAAAATTTAGTTAACGAAGGAATTCGCCATTTGATCTCATTAACTTTACTAATTTACTTTTTGTATGAATGATTCATTGTAATATAAATTAAACTGCACAACACAATTGATACATATATATATATATATATATATATATATAGAGAGAGAGAGAGAGAGAGAGGGGGGGGGGAGAAATAGAGCCTATATCTCTAACCAGCTAAAAGTAATTTAAACAATTTTATTTAGTTCAACAGACGAGGTCTGTCTATTTAATCTTTATTATATTTTTTTCGTTTTTTTAATGTTAAATATATATATATATATATATATATATATATATATATATATATATATATATATTATTTTGTATGTAACCTTCCTGAAATTCTTAAACACACAACCATACATAGAAACATCTGCATACACATATCTATATATGTTTGTCCTAGTGTGTTTGAGCATCTATATCTGTATGTATGTATGTATGTATGTATGTATGTGCGTTTTCAAACGGAAGTGGGGACATTATACATCATTGGAAATCACATGATATATTTAAAATAATTCTCCTTTTTTGTGTGTGAAAAGCTTGAACAAAAGGCTTACAATACCCAGACATTGATAATATATAAACTAACTTCAAATCGTACTTGTCTATATAGCTGACCATTGTATAAAAATAATTAGTTCTTAAACATTTTGGCGCAAAGCATTTTCAATGAACTTTCGTCTATACATATCACAGGGATATCATCCTAAAATAACTATATTTAGATGTACTAATGACCAGAAATTAATTCATTCTGACATTAAATACGTAAGATCATTTTTGGCTATTCACATTTTGCCGACAAGATTTCGCTTATTTTTACTTTTATTTTTACATTAATGGTAAAAATAGTTCTCCTTTCAGTGTGGTATAATTTTCAGATTAATTTACTCGCCTGAGAAAAGTGACGTAGGTTGGTTGCTTATTTTTGTTTAGAGGCATATAGACCTATATGGGTTATTTAATACCAAATTCTAAATATTTTGTCCGCAAATATTATTATTATTATTATTATTATTATTACTTTCGAGATTGTTGTAACCAAGTAAATGGTTAAGAAATAACAAAAAAAAAAAAACAATGTTGCAGATATATCATATATTAAACAGTAAGTAAAACAGAAGACTAGTGAGTGTGTTGGTTGACCCAGCGTTCAATCTTTTCGACTGTTATATTTAACAGTCCCTCCACAAGGAATGTATGTGGCACAAGGCCAAGTTCAACATGGGTTTCTCCGATCCCGTAGGCTCGGCCAAAAATATTCCCTTTGAACCCGCGTAAACAGGTTTAGGGAATGTCTACCTCCCCGGACGAAACTTTGCCCTTCGCAAAGCCTCGTCAGGGTTCCTCTCTGCTCAAGGCAGAGAATTCGACAGATGAACAATCTGTTCGACTGTTAATATTTACCCCACACCACCACCATCACGAGGGATATATGTAGCACAAAGCTGAGTTTATCGTGCGTTCTCCGAGCCCGTAGGCTCGGCCCCCAAAAATATTTCCTTTGGACCCGGGTTCCTCTCTTCTGAGGCAGAGACTTCGATAGTTACGATGGTCGACTGTTAATATTTAACAGCCCCACACGAGGGTATATGTGGCACAAGGCCGAGTTTAACATGGGTTTCTCCGATCCCGTAGGCTCGGCCAAAAATATTCCCTTTGAACCCGGGTAAACGGGTTTAGGGGATGTCTACCTCCCCGGACGAAACCTTACCCTGCTGCAAAGCTTCGTCCGAGTTCCTCTCTGCCGAGGCAGAGAGTTTGACAGTTGAACAATCTATCCGACTGTTCCCCAAAGGCCTTCTCTCCAACTAATATTGTAGTAAGCGGAAGAATCCAACATAAACTCTTTAGAGCAAGGACACCAAAACAGAGATAATAATGGTTTCCTTTCGTGATACAGTTCTTATTAATTAATCCATAGCTGAGAGGGAGAAAAAGTGGATGAATGTCTTTCCCAAGAAAATTTGCGCGTAGGTGAATATAGCAGAGAGAAATGAATATAGATTTGGGCTCTCAGGCTAACAATTCCGAGACAGTATTCATTACACCACCCACACATCGCACCTGGTATTCTCCAACTAATATTGTAGTAAGCGGAAGAATCCAACATAAACTCTTTAGAGCAAGGACATTTGATTATAGATTTGGGCTCTCAGGCTAACAATTCCGAGACAGTATTCATTACACCACCCACACATCGCACCTGGTATTCTCCAACTAATATTGTAGTAAGCGGAAGAATCCAACATAAACTCTTTAGAGCAAGGACACCAAAACAGAGATAATAATGGTTTCCTTTCGTGATACAGTTCTTATTAATTAATCCATAGCTGAGAGGGAGAAAAAGTGGATGAATGTCTTTCCCAAGAAAATTTGCGCGTAGGTGAATATAGCAAAGAGAGAAATGAATATAGATTTGGGCTCTCAGGCTAACAATTCCGAGACAGTATTCATTACACCACCCACACATCGCACCTGGTATTTTTAAGTGGTCATTCATCTATGTTAACTTCGATAATCCTACGGTGTTTCAACGTCCTCTGTTGATGAAATATCATTGCAATCCACCAATAAATAGAAATAAATGCACTTATTTCGATATTAAATTAAAGTCGCTGATTTTTATCACTATAACGTCACTAAAAATGATGCAAAATAAAAATAAAATAATTTCTACTTAGCAGCTGAATTTACAATGACCCCGAAATGACAGAAAATGTCATATCGACTATTTATCAAATTTTGTCTTCTTCTCCATAATTTATTGTATAGTGGCAAATGTGGTGCATGAAATAGTTTATACATTTTCTAATACTTCTCTTTCAAGGGCTTTCTTCGAACCCAGATCTACTTCTGTTGTAGAGTAGTTTTTCACAGTAGAGGCTTGTTTTTCAATAAGTCATCCTAAATTAGGTTCGACGTACAAAACGTTAGGAACTTGAAATAAGAGTTAATGACGCAGCAATCTAGTTGTGATGGTTGATACTTCAATGTCCGACATCGACTGACTCACTCAACACCACTGAGCCCCACTGGCCACTGCTGCTTATTATCTGTGGGAGAGTCTATTACAATAGAATAGGTATTATGGTATAACAACTTCTCATGTATTTTTAATTTGCTGTCTGGAGCTGTTCTCTATCCTCTTCTTTCAGATTATTTTTTCGAAAGCTTCATTACAGTTCAGTTCCACACCCTAAACATAAACAAAGGAATTTCTAAAGAATTAATGTTTTCTTCCTTAAAAATCGAAAATAGATATTGCATGCTGCGACGTACTTCGCTGCCGAGCGGTAAAGCACACACTAGCTACATGATGATTTCACTTCTAAAATTTGATTCACCCGAAGGCTCGATCTCTGTGTGGAATTAATTTTTCAAGTGCGCAGCCCAATAGATGCAATATGCAGTGTTTAATAAATAAATATCAGGCGTTTTTTTTTTGTTCAAACCAAAGCGTCCGCTATAATAACGTTTGATGTAATATATATATATATATATATATATATATATATATATATATATATATATATATATATATATATATATATATATGTGTGTATATATATATATATATATATTTATATATATATATATATATATATATATATATATATATATATATATATATATATATATATATATATATATATATATATATATATATATATATATATATATATATATATATATATATATGTATATATGTATATATATGTATATATATATATGTATATATATATGTGTGTATATATATATGTATATATATTTGGTTGGATAGATGTGAGTTTGTGACCCTGGGTTTCACGCTTTAGCGATCGTCAGACAAACTGATTAATGTTTTAAAAAATTAGGGTTTATATAGATTGCGTGTATTGGTGTTATTGCGGAAGTGGTGGGGGAAATTTCGTCGTTTTGTCATTCATCGTACTAACGCAAACATCGATGTATGCAGACACATATACACACTTGAAACCACCAACAATCACAATTTAATTTCTGTCTCCAATCCCTTGAAACATTACTATCACATCATACCATATAAACCCGTTATTAAATTGAACTACCCTCCCACCCAGCACATTGAATATTAAACTAAACATCACCATATAAATTAACCAATAAGGATTACAAATTTCTACCTGTTACATATACACCAGTCACCAAAAACAAACAAATAACCAGCTTTAAATATAACAAATAAAGCCCATTTTTCTTCTTTTTTTTTCAAAAATTTAAAAATATAAATATAAATAATAATAATCTTTACCTATCATAATTTTACACAAACCCCACCACACGCATATACATACATGCGAGGAAATATTTTCCAGCTGGAAAATACATATGACATGTACACATCAACGAGACATTTCCGTCACACTTCCAATGTTTAGATTTCAACATTTCAACATACAAATGCGTATGTATAGATATAACACCACCCGCATACATTCATGTGTCATAGCCGAAACTGCCCACATATGTTTATATATGTATGAGTCCCGACGGACGACCAAGTGTGTATATGTGTCTGCATACATCGATGTTTGCGTTAGTACGATGAATGACAAAACGACGAAATTTCCCCCATCACTTCCACAAGAACACCAATACACGCAATCTATATAAACCCTAATTTTTTAAAACATTAATCAGTTTTTCTGACGATCGCTAAAGCGTGAAACCCAGGGTCACAAACTCACATCTATCCAACCAAATATGTTAGCTCTATCTCTGATATTGAGCGCTTTCTAATAAGTACCACGCATATAATATATAAATAATTATACATATATATATTTGTTTATATTTATGTACACTTTTCACATATATGTATATATATATATATGTATATATATATATATATATATATATATATATATATATATACATATATATATATATATATATATATATATATATATATATATATATATATATATATATATATATATATAAAACAGTGTAGATTCATAAATGAACACTTCATATTGAGTAAATGTTTCAAATCCTAGGTGACACTGATTATATCGTTTGTTTTAACAAGTAGCATGCATTGTTGATTTCCATGACGTCACAGTTGCTATCCAAATTAGCTCTTTTCTCCATATTAGACACTCTTAGTCCATAAATACAGAGCACTTTAAAGAGTATATTTTTATGGGTAAAATCTCTCGTTATTTATGCTAAATGATTTTAATAGAATAGTCATCATATATATCTTTTTTTTTTCCTGCTTACAATTTTGTTTAGGTCGTGTATTGATATTTCGATTTGCGTTTTTCTTTGTTTTGTTAGTTTTAGAATCTTTCAACCAATTTGTAAAGAAATTG
>CAHIKZ030001713.1:6140000-6192500 GCA_903632075.3 Acanthosepion pharaonis
AATGTTGCAAAGAGAAACTCTCGAAGCGGAGGGGAAATGCTTAAAGATGAAAATTGGGATAGCCTTGAAGCTGTTTCCCGTGATGTTGTTTCTAATGTCAGCTTGAGGAAAACCCAACTTTGTTTGAAGTTGAGGAATGGCCTTCTGTCTTTTTAGCAATAATATTGTTCCTATAAAAAAAAATAATGGAACGCGGACAGAAATCAAAGTTATAATCACCACGTTAACAGCTGTGCTTGACATCTTGATGAACTTTTACAATTGATCTGTTTTAATAAGGACGGACAAGGATCAAAATAAAGTCTTTTTTTTTATTAACTCAGTTGTATAGCTTTATATAATTCTGCCCATTCTTAGCCACAATCGGTGGCAATGGTTCTTCGTTAGTCTGTTAGCTTTTATTCGATGTTTTGTCTTCTTTGTCAAAACGTTTTCTGATAATCTTTCTTTTCACTAAAACTTTCACCCAATTCGTGTGCGAATTGCCATTTAGAGTTCTCTCGAAGGGAAAAGGAACTTTGCAATCCGAATAACGTGACCAAACAAATCGATCAATGAAGAAAAAAACATATGAACAATAGAATGTTACATTATGTCATGAAGAATGCAATTATTTGATGTTATTATGGTTTAAGCATTTTTATTTCATTTCGCCACAGAATGAATGAAGACAATGAATTAAAGTACAAAAGGATAACCGTTCATTTAAAAACAAAGAAAAGACACTTCACTGTAAACAATGTAACAAAACATGCTATGATGCTATGCGCTCACAGTTTCAAAACGAGGGCGTAAATTTCTTTCATTTTTCACAAAAAAACAAAACAAAAACATATTTCTCTTAATATTATTATTACGATTAGAAGTTTTCCAGATATTAAAAATGCATAGCTAACCAGAATAGGCTTTAAACCAAAGTTGCGATTGGTTAGGAATCGATCATAAATTTTAACCAATGTAAGTCGAGATCTCATCAATTTACAGTTGAGCTGGCTAGATGGAACCGTAAATTCTATGCTACCGGTTTCTTTTCTCGTACTTCTGCCTTGTGGAACTCTATTCCGGCTCGATGCATTCAAGCCAATTTTAATCTGTAAAAAAATAAATGCAATGCCAAACACTATCTACTATCCTCCAGATATCTCTTTCCTTTTCTCGCTCATTATTAATGTTTCTATTCCTAATTCTTCCACACCCTGTAACCCCTTGTGTTTTAGTGGCTGTACTGCCTTTCATGGGGTGATAGCAATTTTTAAAAAAGTAACGAGAAAGTCTTAAAGATTGATTGATTAGTCTTTACATTGTAAGAATCCTCACCATTTTTTACGTAATAATGGTTTAGTGACACATTTTATATTTATTAACCCATAGCTGGGGGCGGGAAAAAGTTAGTTTTCATAACTTTCCCAAGGGTAGTTGCACATAAGTGTATATAATGAACCTAACGACAATTAGAACAAATCTTATCAATTAACAATTCGGAGCCATTGTCCATAACACAATTCATTTATACAGTATTCCCAAACGATCAACCATCTAAAGGATGTTTCATTAAGAAGGATCAAAGTAAGCAGTAAATATATCAATATTATTGGTCAAAATTTATTTATTTCTCTATTGGATCATATTACTTAAGTCATGGCAATTATGTCTGAAAAAGAATACCGCCCAAATATCCGTCAAGGCATCGGCAGCACACCTCCACTCGATGGTCAAAATTTTTGATGACGTCTCTCCATAGTTGCTCCTCGATCTCACCAATATGCCTTATTATCTCATCGTTCAGCTGTTGAAATGTTGTTGGCTTGTTGGCATAGAGTTTACTTTTGAGATGACATCAAAGGAAAAAATCTAAAGGCGTCAAGTCGCACGATCGTGGTGGGCAATTGACTTCGCTGTTTCGAGAGATGATGAACGTCCATTTTCGGAATAGGCTTCGATAGATTTAACCCGTTGTTTCTTTGTTATTTTTTCAATGGTTGAAATTCCCAAAGATTTATGTTGTTAAATCTGAAAGAAAAAGTAAAAAAATCATTAGACACTTAAACTTAATTCACATCGGTCCAAGTTATTGGACCACCCTTTAGATACGGACGTTGCTTAATTTCGGTGATTGTACGTGAATCTGTGTTTCAACATGATGTGGCCGTAAACTTAGACTTAAGAAAAATAGAAACAGTAAGGGTACTGGTGTTTATAAGAGGGAAGAGATTTATAAGAAATCTAATGGAATGCTCGACGAATATAACCCTTGCGTAACTAACTGAATGCTAGAGAAACAGAGAAAACAGCGAATAACATATTTAAACTGCTTCAATGAATAGATGGGGAAAAGTGATGCTACAATATTACAGGTTACCCAGAGCAACAATAGAAAGTGATAGCCGAAATTTCTGCGGCAGATATTGTGGAAAGAATGTCTAAAGAATTTAAAAACTCAAAAGTCATATTGAAAACAAGAAAAGTACGGTGATGCAATGAGTCTCCTACTCAATAAGTTTCAGCGAATGTATGACAGAAGAGGTACAGAGATGACTGGTACAACGTCAAGAATTACTTAAATCAATCAGAGAAGAATATGTGGAGAGCCATGATCGGATATTTTCGCAAAGGACTTTACTCATAAATGAAGAAACTGTAAATTGTAAATATTGAGGTAAATCATTCGATGAATTCGTCCTCTGAAATGTATCGAATTATGCCTTTGAAATGTCTAATGATATCAATGTATTTATCCTCACCGCCATTTTATATTGCTGCATCTTTTTTAAGATTTACTTAATCGTGCCTCTCCAAAATTTCCTCTTCTTAAGCAATATCTCCTTACTATCTCTCTCATTCTCTTTTCTCATATTTAATAAAGTTCATTAGCTAAGTTGCTCGCTGATTCCGTCTGATCCTTTTGCCTTCAATATATTGTGTAATTCAAAAATTGTTCATCCCTCCTTCATCATTCTGAGTCTCATAGATTTTTAAATGTCGTACTAATACTAAGTAAAAACGGTCTTCAGTCGCAGCAGCAGCAGTCAAAACATGGTCAGTGTTGTATAAGAGTAAGTAAGTAAGAGTGGTTTGAAAACTAGATCGCCAGTGAGTAACAGGGACGAAAAGTACATCACGTGATCATAAAGGAAGTGAATAAATAGAAAGTAGCGTGATGACTATACGATCACTGTTCACTCTTCTTGTCTATCCACTATTGCGATCACGTTCACTCTCTCTAATCTATTACTATACGGATGACTACTTCTTTCTGATCATTATACTATTTATTTGGCGATTACTACTTGAACAAGTATTACTAGTGCGGATATTATCAGCAGCAGCATTTGCAGTCTAATCAGCAGACAAGTTTAGATTTAAGGCGTTAAGTTTACTCCAGCAAATTGCATAATGGAGAGAAGCGTTGGTTTGTGAATTTGGTGACATCATGATTGTGAGTTCAATCCCTGAATGGAACAATGTATAATTGCACTCAGTGGAAAAGGTCGAGAAATATAATAACAGTACTAAATAAAATAAGAGCTAGACGATATCGCTAGACAATAGCAATAGAACTAGAACAGTCTATAGGTTTCAGTTTTGAATTTCCTGTAGGTTAGCCTTGGGTATGACGATAAACTACATCTAGCAGCAAGTCCTCTCATGGGAAGATTGTAAGTTTTGGTGAGCGTGGAAACATCTCTTAAATTCTGCTGTTTCCACCAAGACCCGGAGTTGTGGCATCTGTTAGGTTCCCAGCTATGGACAATTAGGGAACCCCCAAAACAAATCTCAATGAAAATATAAAAATAGATTTTTATATAAAAAAATGACCAAGAATATATAGTGAAATTACCAATAATACAAGTTTATAGTAAAATTTGCAGCAATACATACTTATAGTACAATTTCTAACAATAAATATTTGTAGTAAAACTTCCAACAATACATAATATATGTAAAATTACCAAAATACCTACTTGTAGTCAAATTACCTACAACACATATCTATATTAAAATTACCAACAATACATATTTAAAGTAAAATTTACAACGATACATATTTATTGTAAAATTACAAACGATAACTATTTATAGTGAAATTGCCAACAATACGGAGTTATAGTAACATTACGGACAGTACATTTTATCTGAAGTTGAATGAATAAAACTGCGTTCAAAATATTCAGATTTCATCATTAAATAGCACATAGAGGTCGATATGCCGCTAAAGAAAATCAACAAAACAATTGCTGTATGTTACCCGGATTAATATATATCCGAGGAGCGAAATGTTGTGCTAAAAACAACAAAAATGAGGACAATCGTCCGAATATAAATTGCGTAAATAATGTCCTTTTTGCTTACACTTTCCTTAAAACTTTCACATAACTGACATATTCGGTTGTTGGAATTATCAGCATCCTTCCACTGAACCAGTATTCTGTTCCTTCATTAAATGACCAGCATTCACCAACGTATAGGAGGTTTGATCATAAATAAAGCGTCGGTATCTTTATATCGATCAACCATTTTCTGTCAGCTTCGAAATTCGCTGTCGAATTTTCCCGTCCTTTCTTAAAGCACGTACCACGGCGTTATATTTCCCTATTTGCTTGATTTTCCAATTCTAAGCTCGTATTGGTCGAAACTTTGATACCTTTTAGAAAATCATGGCGCACACAAAGATGGAGGCACGGTGGAGTAATGGATAGCGGCTAAGATTGAGGAAGCGGAGAGCCGAGTTCGTATTTCACTCGAATCAGTTACATTGACTTACGTGCTAATTCCCTTGGGAAAGGTATGTATCTTCTCCTTACAGCTATGGGTAAATAACGTGACAGACCGGGTTTTATAGCCTTGAATGGCAAATGGTCTATCGCAGAAAGAAATAGCAACGTCCTGCGGGGAAAAATGATCGAAAGATACATGATCTTTTACGAGTGTATCACGCATGGAACATCTGATTGAATAAAAAATGTACGTTAATTGAAAAAAGAAAATGTTTTATTTGCAATTATTATTTTTCAAAAGAAAAAGAAATTAGAAAAGAAAAATGAAAGACCGTGTTCATAGTGTCTTATTTTCTTAAGGTTATTATGCATTAATCTGTTTATACATGCTTGTTTTAGCCCTGGATATGAAGATAAACTTTATCAGGTAGTGAAACCACCACTTAATTACAGGTGTTCCCAGGTTCATCCTACCTTAGAATAGTGGACCGACAAACAATAAATCAAAATACTAGGAAAGAATAAAAATACATTTTTGTAGTAAAAACAACCATCAATACATTTTTCTAATAAAACTATCAGTAATATATTTTTATAATAAAATTACAAATACTAAACTTTTATAATAAAGTGACCAACAATACATTTTATAGTAAAATTGAAGACAGAGCAGACACTGACAAAAAATAAAATTAGATAAAATCTGCATACTATGATTAATCTTATTTCTTGCAAGAAGAAACAAGTTTTCATATCATTATTTGATTTTGTAAGATAATTTGGTAAAAAAAATATGCAGCTAAATATTTAAAATTTAATCATAAAACAATGCAATTCTTTTGAATTGATTATAAAGTTTAAAATTTTATATTAAGAATTCGGCATGACGTAACCCATAACGGTATTGTTATACCACTAAACAAAAACAACCCAACTAATAATTCCTGTTTGATGTGCGTGTCACTCTTTCAATAATGCAGTATTTCATTTGAACACCTCATTTATCACTCATATTAGAATCCATAAAACCAGTAATATTTCTTATGGTGTGATTATTAGATAACGTCTTTGGATAAGACAGCATGAATTGAGATCTATGCATACAGAACGTCAAAATGAAGCAGCTGTAGAAATACAACTGTTTATTATAGTAACACAATACGAAAAGTATGACCCAGACAACTTAAAGAGCATAGGAATAGAGAAAGATGTCTTCAAAAAAAGTAAATAAGTTCCATCAGATAGTGAAAACGACAGTAGAAGCAGCGGTATAGCTAGAGTTGAGCGGAGGAGGTGGTCCCCAACGGGCAGCACTTTTATGTGGGTGACATTTTTGTGTCTGCTGTAGGCTACACATGTGTATAGTGTGTATTGAAATAAAAAGTAGTTTTATTATCACAGTTGAAGGGTCGTTTCGATTTCGGGTAAGTTAAACTACTGCATATAAATTGGCTTGTGTACTGTCTACAGTGTGACAATAGACAGATGAAATAGTTTGTAACGTTATCATTGAAGAATTCGACAACAAAAAAATTAAAGAAAGTTACTTTGTAGAAAGTTGTAATTTTTATTTCAGAAATAAAAACTGTCCCAAATTTTACACATTTTCCCCTACCTGTCGTTTTTAATTTTAACTCAAACTGATAAAGTTACAGGGTGTTTAGTGCGTATTTAACGCATACTTTATTTGAATATGTCAAAGTAGTACTAAATTGGTACAAAAAAATATATATATATATATATATATATATATATATATAGTTTCAAGATATGCTATATTTATGGATTAAAGTGCTCAATATCAGGAATAGATTCGTATGTAAATATAAAAGTTTATATTGATATCAGCACCCTGAGCCGACACTCTGTATCATGGTAAACAGAATCGACAGGCCCTTATATATATATATATATATATATATAATTTATTTGAAAATTATAACATAAATACGTTATAAAATCATTATTTACATTATTCGGACTATTGTCATCATTAGGACAATAGTCCGAATAATGTAAATAATGTACATAATACCTCATCTCACAAACATAGACAGTTATAAAATCACTACAAAGGTAGTCATTTTATTTCAACACTTCTGGTGTCTTATCAAGTGATGGTGTTGACTAAAGTGTTGAAATATAATGACTACTTTTGTAGTGAGTTTATAACGTATTTATGCTATAATTTTCGAATAAGTTATATTTGCTATAATCTGTATTGAGCACTCTTTTAAGAATACTATTTTTTGGTTACTGGAATTTTTCCGTATATACCAATCCTATATATATATATATATATATATATATATATATATAACTTAAAGAGTGAGTCCACAGTTTTTTGGGGGAAGGGGCGGAGGGTGGTAAACTCAAGAAGTGCGCTCCGGGCTATGCCCCTGCCTAGAAGTAAAGAAAACTGCAGAATTGATATATAATACGTAATCTTTGATGACAGTAAATGCTGGAAAATCTATTCACAGATGAAGATGAGACTTGAAGCGATATGTCGAATGTCATTCTACCGACAAATCAGATTATAGCAGGAATTTTGAAGTTGCAATAAATGGTTTGTCCGCAATTATTTTTATTGTTTTCTAACATTATGTATAACGAGACTTATAACAATCTGCAAATCAATAAACCGTTCTTTAAACCATATATTTAATTTTAATATAAAATTATACAAAGTAATGCACTTCCTGGATTGTCTGTTTGTCTCGAATTTGCTGTCGACCAATTATAAATCCCTAACGAATGGCAAGCAAATAACTATAAATTTGTTAAGCATTCAGGGCTTGCGGCCACATAAAATTGAAACAAGGGTTTGATCATATTAATTTTAGCAACGTCGGGCCTGATTAGTGCCTAGATAAGTAACTGCTTGTGGATACCAGGTGCTGCAAACTTGGTTGTTTTGGTGGTGCAAGAGATCGGAATTGTTAATCGGAGAGCCGAGTTCCAATTCCTGTTGCAAATCGTTATATTCACTTACGCACATATACCCTTGGTAAAAGTAGGAATCCACCTCTTTTCCTCCCAGCGATGGGTTAATTAGTAAGACGTGTTTCACTAAAACCATTGTTATCCCTAATAAAGAAAAGAACAGAATATTTAGATTAGAGCATTTAATAATCCACAGAAGTATTGATATGCCACTAAACAATACAAAGACTGACGAGTTCAGATTTATCATTAGAAGAATATACGATTTTTGTATAATTACTTAGAGAAATATATATATTTTTTATTCTAACATATCAACTTATGTCAAGGCATTTCTATTAGGCAGATTTTATTTTTCCTTTTACTTCAAACCGATTGAATGGAAAAAAATGTGTGTAGATATATTAACTAACACTCACGCGCTTGTAAAAAACGCAAAATGGACGCACATAATTCTTATTTCTATAAAAGTGTTTTTAATCGGTACAAATAATTGAATTTCCTTCCCTGTTTTTATTTTATTTTAATAAACAGCGTGATCAATAATATCCGACCTAAATTGAGAAGTCCTGTTAAAGAATTATTTTCACTCCGACAGGAATCGAATATCTTTTTTTTATCAGGTAAACCACTTTTAATAGGTAATTCGAACATGACGCCGTCAGGCTGATTATCGTGGCCAAACGGATGGAGGCACACTTCTGCTCAAAAAGTGGATTCATTTATGGAAAATAGTGCTGTAAGTTCGATTCTGTAGAAGGTGAAGTTTTTCTTTAGTCGAAATTCTGTTTAGGCTGGTTGGTAATAATTTTACATTTTACTAAAATAAAAAAAAACAAGGATAGCTTTTCAGAAATATGTACCCAACAAAACTAACTTTTATAGTTAAATAATGTCGCATAATAAAAGATCTCTCAAACACATACACACGAAGTTTATATATATATATATATATATATATATATATATATATATATATATATATATAATACTATTTCTAATGACAACGGTCACCTGCGTAAATGTGGGAGCAATTTGGCTGCTTGGCGTTTGCTTACGTCTAAAAAAAAAAAGCTAGATTTGGCTGAGTCATGCTGTCGAGTGAAGATGACTCAGTGGTATATATATATATATATATATATATATATATATATATATATATATATATATATATATATATATATATATATATATATATATTCGAAACCAGTTTTATAAAACCGGTTAAAACCGATTTTCATATAATGATCACTAAAACTGAAACCGACTTGCCAAAACCTAATTTTAATGTTTGCAGTTTTCGCTTTCCGTGAAATATTTCTTTATTTTTTCTTTAAATTTTATATCATTGTAACTGCAGTCAATTAGCCTTTATCTAGCTGTGTGCTGTTTGTCTCATTAAAGCAGATTGCTGCATATCAATTCTCACCTTCCCGATACCTTAGATCAGCGACTTGTCATTTCCTTCCCTAACCCTTCGACAACTCCTAGAATTTTAAAGGTTACAGACATTATTCATAGCAGGCCAAGGGAATGATGTCATTGTTGTCAGGTGAACTTTCCCGTTGAGTATACGTAATAACCAATTCCAGATTTATTTCAAGGAAGCAACACTATTTTTTTCTCTGTTTTACAATAGATTTAATAGTGCGATAAGCTTAATAGTTTTCCTTTTCATTCTTATTAACCCTAACATGATAAAAATAAAATCAACGGTGTGGAAATTTTCGTGAGAAAAAACAAAAATGAAGGTCAACGCAGGAAGTGTGAGAAGACCATGACATCTTCTGGAGGATCTACCACGTCTCTGAATTTGCATTTGAAGAAGATTCATCAAATCGACATAAATCAAGATGCTAACCAGCCTTCTGTGAAAATGGCAAAAACAATGGAAGATTTCTTAAGAAAGAAATCGATGGAAGAAAGGATTTCAAAGTTTTCTACCATAGATTGATTTTCTTTCAATTCAATCGCGAAATTAATTTCATTCAGACAAATCTTCATGATCAGAGGGGCAAATATTTTATATTACCCCCAACATCTGCAAAAGAAGTCAAAAATATGGTAACGAATGACTTCATAAACAAGAAAGAAGAACTTATTCATTATTTCGAAAAAGAATTAGAACTGGGGATTCGCAACTCATTGACATTGGATGAATGCACATCAATTCAAAATAAGCGATATATGAACATTAATGTTTATGCGAAAGACAACCATTGGTCGTTGAATCTTATTAATATCAATGGTTCACTTAATAACAGGAGAACTGATAAATCTGAATTTGGATTGGATTTGGATTTGGATAAACACATTGTTGGCTTTATGATTGATGATGTTGCTATGATGGTGAAGCTTTGGAAAGAAATATGGCCTGATCACCAACAATGTATCGCACATTGAATACAACTGTCAGTGATAGACATCCTCTATCGGAAAATATTGAAAATATCATCTCAACCCATGAGACTGATGAAAAAAGGGAAGAGATATCAATTCATTAAAAAAAAAATTGGGGACACTGCTCTAAGTCCGACAAAACTGGTTTTAACCAGTTAGAGAATGATTAACAGTTAAACACTTAATTTTGCGAATTATCGTTTTTTTTTGCGAACTTTATATTATATATATATATATATATATATATATATATATTCGAAACGAAATGGCTATTTTTGTAGTGGTTTTATAAAATATTTATGCTATAATTTTCGAATAAATAATTATATTCGCTCTACTCTGTATTGAGCACTTTTTTAAGAATAGTATTTTTTGTTTATTGGAATTTATTCCGTATACACCAATCCTATACTTGGATACACACACACACACATATATATACATACATATATATATATATATATATATATATATATATATATATATATATATATATAGGCAGCAAACCTTCTTTTTTAAATATATTTAGTTAAATATAAAAGGAAAGAAAATTTAATTGTACTTTATTCAGTTTTCCCAGTGTTCTCACATTTAAGATTATGGAAGTACAAAACTTTTCAATATAGTCCATTTTTCAAAGCCATTCGCCCACTTCTTTAGCGATTTTCAAAGGGGAATTTGTTTCGGTGCTTTTAACTTCTCTTCATGTTTTGGCTGATTAATATGTATGGATAATTTTAGAGAAGTTAAACGTCCAAAGAGAGCTAAATATAAATCAGAGCAATCGATAATTATTATAAAAACGGAGACTTTAAGAGTTCATGGTGATAGTTTATTTCATTGTAATAGATATCGGTTCCAATTCATCAGACCGCATATTCAAAAACAAATAAATGCATAAAAATTTGCAGGCCCAAAACAATAATTTAAGCATAAAGTATTTTTTAAGAAAGTAGGTTTAAAACTGGGGAAAGGGAGAGAGGAAAAAAGGAAATATATTAAAGGGACCACCACTTCGACATATCTCTTTCATTATATTCTGTCCACTTGGCTTAAAAGTCGTGGCGTGAAGTGGCATGAAATGTGTTCGTGATTGCTCACTGAATTTAATCCTATGATTTAGTAGGCTAAATGGGCTACAAAGACCTAAAAAGCAGCAGTTCACTTTTTTCTGGTAAAATTTGACATGTAGCTCAGTAAATCCTTTTTAAAATGGCCTTGAGGTTTACTTTACTGTGCAAATGCAGAAAACATTGAAAGTAATGCATGTCTGGATTGAAACATTAAAATATCTTTTTTAAAAAACCATGGTATGAGTGTTAAATCCTGTAATAAAAGTAGGCTACCTGAAACGTCTACGCCATTTGGGATGCTTGATGCGCGCACGCGTGACAGACCCCGTTCACACATGAACTCGCATGACTCCGGAGCGTGAATGGGCCAATCAGCAGCAAGCATTACGCATTGCGCGAGGCATGCGTCACTAATAACACTAATCCGATTGGCTTTTGGAGCGCAAGTTCGGCTGCGACAGAAATCCTTCATTTTGATAACTTTTGCATCCTAAACCAAAATATGGCCATTCTTGTCCTTTTTTATTCCCATATAAACACTTAAATCCGACATTTTTTAATTATGCTATCGTTATTAATTCCGACAGGAAAAGGCCCATATCTGCTTGTGTGCAGTGAACGCACATAATTACACACGCGTGCGTCCGATCAAAAATGAAAAATCGATAATATTGATTTAAATATTGACTTAAATCAATTTTGGGGCCGTCAACCCCTCCAGGACCATTAGCAGTAACTGTGTCAAATTTGGTTGAAATTGGTTGAAAAATGTAGGAGATCCGATCAAACATATAAACAAAGACACACATAAACACATTCTGCCTTTTATTCATTTATTATATATATATATATATATATATATGTGTGTGTGTGTGTGTGTGTGTGTGTGTGTGTGTGTGTGTGTGTGTGTGTGTGTAATCGAATGGGCACTACTCAATCTTTTGAAATCTAGGACGATTTTTCTAGCAAATTCCAATTTTTCTTAAGATATACAAAGGACAGCAAATTGTGGAGAGTCATGAACGCCTACGTCCTGAATCGACACAGCGCATAGAACGACAACAACGAGTGATTTTACTTTAAGGAAAATATTTTCCTGTACGCCTGTGTATATGATTTGGAAGTAGAGGTCTAATCAAAGTGTTTCTCTATTCAGCTGTAAACGAAGGCTTGACTTCGGCGCGAAAATTGAATCATAAATATTGTTTCATTCCGACGTCAATGCATTAATTAAGCCTCTTCGTTCGTGTGAGAATGTCGGCCAGCACCGAGCGAACTAAGCTGTGTCTGAGTGATTCAGTTCAGGAGAAATATTCATTTGAGGTTTGTTAATTAGCATAACAATTAAGAGGTAGCCCTACTCGATTTGTTCATTCCTCTGTCATCATGCAGACAAAGCGAGTTTAGATTCCAGACGATTCAGTTGCATTCACTCGGTGCTTATACCGTTAGACAGAAGATCAATCCATTTCTTCAATTCCCTAAACTATTTTGAGATAAAGTAACAGAGTAGACTGGGGTTTCGAGCCCTTGCTTGCATCCAGTCTAGGAGAAATACTAATTAATAATATGAAGCTAGGAAAATGGGTTTCGCATGAAATTTTGTTAAAGAATTATTGCTAAGGATTTCGGACACTTGGGCTTCTATTATTGCATGACTCTTATATGTTTCCTCCGATATATGACCACAGGAACTTCGAAACTACTTAGTTTATTGATCCATATCTTATTTCCTAATGTCTATGATTTTTTTTTTTTACTTATTTTCTGCGGACAATACAAACTGAATATTTTCAATTTTCGGGTCGTATAAATGTGATTTAACATTTTACAATTCAGTGATTGATGAATTCCTTGTTGAAGGCACGCCAGATCGAAATTATTGTAACATATCTCATCATTTTCTTGATTTTTTTTTAATCCGACAATATTATTTAATCGACTTAAAAGCATTTTTTAAAAGAAGCCATCATTAAATGCCCACGCGCTTTACTGAATTTAATTCCCATCAATACGTTCAATTTTGCACTAGAGACGAAGTTATTGCTATGGCTTGTCATTACTTGGAACGAAAGGAGCATTTTTAAATAACGTATTATTTTAAATTAGATTATTTAAATATATGAGAAAATGCCAAATTATATATATATATATATATATATATATATATATATGGGGGGTGAGAGAGAGAGAGAGAATTAACGATATATATTTTTATATATCAAGAAAATGTGTGACAAAGTGGAAAAAGTTTTCGTGTAATGCGTTCCATCCAAAGTCCTAAAGAATGAAACGTGTCACACAAATATGTTTCCACTTTGTCCTACATTTTTCTCTTGTAAAACCGAAGCAATAATCTATAAAGCAGAAGTTATAGATAAAATGTATGTTGAGATGTTGTGAGTTTCCCGCGTGTCGGTGTATGAATCAAGACAAACACAGTTGTAGAGGAAAATACTGGTATATTCATAAAAGCAATTAACAATAGAGTGATTAGTAGAACGAAGGTTGGTTAGTACGAAACAATATCCAAAGTCTATAGTCCAACGGTATGTACCGGGTAAGCTTATCTGGAACTGCTAACGCTGACTCTCTCTCTGACGCTCTGTCACTCTCTCTCCAGAGCTGACTTATATAAGAGGGACCAGTCCATTACTAGTTAGAAGGTGGGTGCGCCCCAACAATGTACAAAGGATGTACTGAAGATTCTTTCAAACGAAGATGGTACAATCCTAGGTCGTCCTTCACGCTAGTAAGTCTTAGGAGTTCTGCCATCTTGCTAACCATCTGTGGTATTTAAATGAAAAACAGCAGGGATCCGATTGTAAGATGGATTTTTTTTTAAAGCGAAGCGTTACAACAACCACAATAAAATCTGCAATTTTTGCCAAAAGAAAAAATTAACAATAATGACATGTCTGGATGTCAAAAATCTTTTGAACCAGAGATCCGAAGTAATGAATCGTTGCATTCATACAAAAAACATTGCTCTTAATTTCATATGAGGCTGGTTAAAAAAAATTAACATTTCAATTACCCCCCCACCGCTACATTTATAATACATGTACATTTTCCTTCTCCTCCTCTCCTTCTTCTTCTTCTTCTTCTTCTTCTTCTTCTTCTTCTTCTTCTTCTTCTTCTTCTTCCGCTTCCATTTATATCACACGCAACGAAGTGGGTTTATTTTTAAAATAATATAGCGGCCCTTGATTTTTTTTTTTTTTAATAAAGATTTTGGAGGTCAATTGAATAAAGTCTCCTGAGGATACCGTTAGGTTGAAACCATGGTAGCGAAATCAACAGATCTCTCAATTTTAAAGTTATATATATATATATATATATATATATATATATACCTGAGGATAACGTTAGGTTGAAACCATGGTAGCAAAATCAACAGATCTCCCAATTTTTTAAGTTATATATATATATATATATATATATATATATATATATATATATATATATATATATATATATATATAACTTTAAAAATTAGGATATATATGTTTGGTGGCGGAATAAGTTAAATGTAGGGAGCTTCTATTCATCCGAAAAGTCTCAGTGAAATGAACCAATAAATTTTTATTGTTTTTCTTTCCAGTTTTGGAAGTTGGGGATAAACTGTACGAAGTTCATATTATGGTTTGGTTTTGCTCGAGTACCTTTGACTATCTTAGTCATTTTCAAGAACCAATGTGGTGTCTCTGTTGTAGCCAGAATTCCTTTGTCTACATCCTGGACGTGCTGCCTTCTAAAGAATACCAGGATTCCGATTGGGGTATATATATATATATATATATATATATATATATATATATATATATATCATCATCGTCATCATTATTATTATTATTATTATTATTATTATTATTTTTCTTATACGTTATTTCTATAGAAATAATTTTATTTATAATTAAAATAATTCTCGGACTTTTTGCATTTCGTATGTGTGGCACATGCACACACATAAACACTCTCTCTCACGCACACACACACACACATATATATATATATATATATATATATATATATATATATATATATATATATATATATATATATTTATGCAGGAGTTGTTTGAAATAGATTCATAACTCAAATACATATCAATGTTAACTCTTTTTTTTTTCTTTTTCTTTTTCTTTTTTTTTGTAGGCGGACAGATTCTAAGCTCTGGTGGCTGTTGCAACAGAAGAGAAGCAGCCATCATTAAATAATGATAAGGAGATTTTTTTCCCCGAGGACGGTGGCCTATATTGAATGGTTTTAATATCACACACACACACACACACACACACACACACACACACACACACACACAAACAAACATTTCAGTTTGACCGTTTATATGATGTCACTGTGAGAACACCGGAATTAAAATCCACTTGAGTAACTACGCACAGAAAAATCCTTGAAAATGAATGAAGCAAGATTTGAAAGTAATTGAGAAAAATAATATAAAATAAAAGTTAATATCCATTTTGGAAAATGTGCCGACAACTCAATAAACATATTCGTAAATATGGAAAATTTAATAAAAAATAAAATTGAACACAAAACGTGTCCATATCATTTAACAACACATACTTGAGAGAATTCGTCCTGACAAAATACACCTTATTTAAACGTATATATGTCTTGTTTTATTGTCTGCAATGTAATTTCTTTTTTGATCAATGGTTTTTATTAAATCACAAAAACAAAAGTGTAGATAATAAATACTTAAAAGTAGCGACCAAGCAATATGCGACTTTTAGCAATCTTCTTCCAGGAAAGGGCCGTAAAAGCGAAATTTTATAAGCTTAGTCAACACTGGAAGCCGTCACTTTCAAATACCCCCCTTTGTGAAGCTATGCACTTTCTGGGATCATACTGACATTTGAGGAAATATTCTTGAAACTATTTTTACGTAATATGCTTCATTAATGAAAACAGATGTTCGTGATGTCAGCAAATTTTATCCTTCCTGGATATTTCTAATTTTCGACACAATAAAAACTCACAGGACGCACGCTGAATCTGAAGAATAATTTACATGTTTTAATTTTGCAATGGATTTCTTTGCCAGCATCTCACGAACTCATCTTGAGTAGACGCTGCAGCCGTGAGAGGAGTTAGTATTTCCTAACACTTCGAGCTGACTTTGAATTTAGAGTTACCCTTCTCATAAGGTGGTTAACCTATGAAGACTAAAGACCACAATTTACCCAGTTATTTATAAGTTTGAATACAATCTGTTTCTACTTCCAAAATAGTAGCTAACAAAGGTAAGAGAAAAAAGTCTACTTCGCTCATAGATGGAGATAGATGAATTCCTCCACTATTCCAAGGATTTCGATGTTGTCTTCACATTCAAATAAAAATTTCTTTGAAACTAATTCAATTTACACTCAGATAATTTTTGCAGTGGTCAGATATGGTGATTTTCTAACCATAGCTGAGATGTGGCAAAAGGGCGAAAGCGTGGAGGACTCTGAAGATCGAACTCACAACCCAGTCATGACTGAAATACCAAAACGAGCTTACTAACCATTGCACCACTTCGATTGGAGCAAATGTTAGCAAATATTTCAGTCTATACCGTTATATTTTGCCGGGCTTTTTTTATATTTAAAAGAATAGAATTTTTTATTTCATTAGTAATTGATCTAACGAGACAAACTTGCTAACTATTTCACGTCAAAGTGCCGCTGACTATCTAAGCATTGTTTAGATGTGATACAAGGCCGAAAGTATGGAACACACAGTGAGGATTGAACACACTACTCAGTCGTAATTGATCTAACAAAACGAGCTTCTAACCATTACACCACATCGAAGTGTCCGTCATGATATGAATTGTGATGTTAAACTCCTTCCAAATAAAAAGAGATTCGATATAATTTGACATTACTATTACCAATTTACCGAACACAGCGATGTTACAAGTATATTAGTTTCGTTCATACCTCCCATATGACAGTATTGGGATTTGAAGTTCACGGTCAGTGAAAGGCCATTCCTGATACAGGCTTGGGTAGTCATGTCTCTTTCGATCTTTGACTGACAAGGCAGAAGACTTTCCAGCAGTATTTTGCTGTTTCTTTCTGCGGTACACTGGTTTCCAACCAAGATTATAGGACCCAGTCTGTCCTGTTATTTAACCCATAGCTGGTGGGAGAAGAGATGGATTCATAACTTTCCCAAGGTTATTTGTGTGAAAGGGAACTTAACGAACACGACTTGAATTCGAACTCAGCTCCCCTGAGTTCCCATTCCGAGGCGTTATCCATTACACCACAACGCCGCTTCGAATTACTACAATGCAACTAAACTTAGTCTAAACCTCAACGTAGGACCTGCCATGCCACTTACATAGTAGCAAACCATCCATATTTTTTCCGTATTCTATCGATGAAAAGTCAATTTCACTTGAACAGCGTATTTCGGCGAAGCACTGCTCTGTGGAAGCACACCCAAGAGGATGGTTCCCTGACCACTATAAACAACCTCTTCAAGTCTAGGATTAACCGTTATCTTGCCCGCCTATCTGCATAAACTGCCTCTTAATATTACCCTCTACCAGGAGTCCTACCGGAGCCTTATACAGGATGAACCTTAATATAAACATCAAAATAAAAAAAAACAAAACCTTCATACTAAAATTCTTACTAAAGAAGGAGATATAATAACTTCATATAAACAAAATATATTCAACTGGTCGTATTTCATTCCAAGAATTCGACAGTGATTAATTGTCTAATATCTAACCTAAATCTTTTTTTAAATACATCCATGCTTTTTCTATATCATTCCTATAGCGACCAACCCCACGGATTCTAACAGTAGAAGAAGTAGATGAAAAATTACAACAGATCTCAAAATTTGAACCAGTGGACGAAGAGGGTTACTAATAACGGACAGGCTGTATGAGGGGGACTCAAAAATAACCGGAATTGTGCCCTGTAATTATATTCATTTACTGTTACATGTTTATATTCTTATCACCTTCAGCGTATTCTCTATTTGAAGCAATGCACCGGTCCAGACGTGTTTTCCACTGTTCAATGCAGTCCTGGAACTCTTGTGAAGTTATGTTTTTTAATGACTCCGTCGTTTTCTTCTTAACGTCTTCCGCATCTGCAAGACGTTTTTCTTTGAGGATTTTCTTCATTCGGGAGAATAAGGTGAGTGGGGAAGTGAGGTCATGTCATTCCTGGTCAGAAACTGTCTCACACCCAAGGCGGTGTGCGCAGGCGCATTGTCATGATGCAACTACCACCCTCTACTTTTCTATCGGTCAGGAAGATTTCGCCTCACCTTGTCTCACAAACGCTTCAGGACTTCCAAGTCTGGTTAACATTTTGACCAGGAGGAACAAATTCTTTGTGGAGAATTCCTTTCGCATCAAAGAAACAAATCAGCATCTTCTTGACATTGGACTTCACTTGACGCGCTTTTGAGTGGCGTGGTGTCGTTGGAGGCTTACACTGATTTGATTGCTGCTTCGTTTCCGGGTGGTAGCCATAGCACCAGCTTTCATCACCAGGGATGACCTTCGAAAAAAGGTCTGGATTAACTTCCAACTGTTCTTTCAGCTTTCGACAAGCATCCTTTCAATCATGGTAAGAATAGACGAAAAGGTGTGATGCACTTTAAAACAAATGTGAAACACGGTCTTTCCACGATGATATCAGTTAGAACACTGATGCCTGAGAGTTGCTTCAATTGTAATCTAGCGGTGGAAGCCTGAACTACTACGGGCTTGTCACACAGAAAACGATTCCGGTTACTTTTGGGTCCATTCTCGTATAAGGCGCAACTCAAAATTATAAAATATTCAGCGGCAGACCGTTACCGTTTCATTACTGGATTCCACATGTCGCATTCCATATGGGCCGCAGAGAAAGTCATGAAATCAAGTGTATGGGTCACATTCTGGAAAGTTGAATCCACCTTAAACAAATTCATTCCTTCGCCACTTTCTTCTACTCCGATTTTCTTTCACCTCGAATCAACGCTTGCAGAATCAAACAGCAATAAGTAATGGATAACGGGAGCCGGTTTTGATGAAACTAGAAGCCTCTTTTCCTGAACCTGAAAGTTGGAGGAAATTTAGTCATCATAGTTATCATCATATAGGAAGCGATTAGCAGAGAAGAAACGGCATTCTTGGATGAGAGATAAAGCCTAAGATGATATGACTACGGAAAGATTACGTCTAGATAGACATGTGTGTATGGTCCGACGATTATTGTATATTTTCAAAAGGAAACATCAAAGAAGTACTAAACTTAGATCTGAAATCTAGTGAACATTTCCATAGACTGTAATTAAAACGTACGTGAAGAGAAACAGGAAAGTCAGTCCGATCGTCAGCCGTATGTCATGAAAGCGTTCAGAATGGCGAACCACTTTATTAAAAAAAAAGTTCTCTCTTTTGCCATATTAGATTTTATCAATTTAGCTTTGTGTTTTATTTTTAGACAATGAGTTGACCCTGCTTGTAAAGGAGTAAAAGGCATGAACCCATTTTCTTTGATTCTGTTTTTATTTATACGTTTCAATCCTTTTTCTTTCTTCTTAGCCTTTTTTTGTTCCTCTCTCTTAAAAAAAAATGTTATAGGTTGCTTTCAGTTACTTTTAGGTCATGAAATCAAGTGTATAAATATAAAAACTTCAGTTTTGACGATTATTGGCGCTGTTGATTTTTTTTATGTCTTAATTTTCTATTTATTTTATGGAAATGTGACGTCCCGTTCATGATTCCTAACGTTTTTTAAGAAACGTTTGTACCACCATGAGCCAGGTCGAAACTTCAATACAGTCAATTATTTAAAGAAGTTACTTCATAGAAAATACTACAGGATGACCTAAGACTTGTAAATAAAAATGGTTAGACAAAACTGTTCGGAAGACGGCAATACTTGTCCTAGAACCAGGTTATACATCTATACTTATTCAGCAGATGGAAATTTTTTTTATCTTTGGCTAGAAATCTTCATAGAGATGGTGCCTCGATAAAATCCCATCTCCCAGCATCCTTGCTACACGTAAGGATGTATCAGCCTGAAAAAAAATAGCATTGACTCAGATCACGTAAGTTTTGAAGGAGGAAATGACGCAACGTAGTGGCAAATGTTTCTCTTATTCATAATTTGATCCTTTTCGAATGTATTTCCTACCCGCGCTTCTTTATCGTTTACCGAAACATCTTCTGCGATTTATTTTCTTACCGTATCGATATTTTACTTACTTTAATCATAGATTCTAAGTTCTGGTTTGCTCTTGTCATTCCCCCCCTCCCCGTTCCTTGTTTAAAAAGAAATTCCCTTTGGACATTTTTTAACCACTTTCAATGTCTCCCTATTGCAATTGATGCTATCTTCTTTTTTTTTTTTGGATTCCTCATGTTTCTCTTCATTTTTAAACTTTTACACATTCTTTCTTTCCCAAACTTCCCTTTCTTTAAATTGCTTCTACGTGACGCCCCCTCTTTTTCGTTTGCTCCTCTCAGTCAATTGCCTTATTTGATCGCCCTTGTTGAAACAGAGACGAGTGCGAACGAAAAATCCCGATGAAATAACCAGGTTAGTCGTTTCTGTTTTTATCGAATAATTGAATCGTCCCCAAACAATTTGATTGACTTTTCCTGGTCTTTGATTTGATTCGTTTTTATGGGATGAATGCCGCACAAGAAAGAAATGCTCACAACGGAATTCCACTTACCGCCATTTTGTTCGCTTTTCGAGCAATTACAGAGACACGAAGACAAAAGTCTATTTTTCGAAAATAAACAAAAAGTAATGATTATGGAAGCCACGACAGACATTTCCTCTTTGGTTAAATTTTACTCTTACCAAATACCTGAAATCCACTAATTATAAATTTTTTCATTGAATTATTTTCTATTGTAAAAAGCTAGAAAACCCTGATATTTTGAATTTACATTATTTATATTGGGATTATTATTCTCATTTTTGTAGTTGTTATTGCAACATTTCGGTTTCATCAGGTGTATATTGATCTGGGTAACATACAGACAATTCTTAACTGAACACTTTATTTAATACTAGCAGCATGGCCCGGCGTTGCCAGTGCTTCATTCAAAAATCGTACGACTCATACAGCAATCGCTATTTTTGCCCTTCCTTGCCTTTAAATGAGTGACCTTTGCCGTGCTGATGTTGCTACATGCCTTATTTCTTGCCTATCTCACACTGCGAATTTTTTCTAAGCTCTATGCTAAACATTAAATCTGTTACGAAAAAAGAGCTAAACAAAATGAACACAAAACGATCAGCTTTAAAAAAAGGACTCGTAACTGAAAAAAAACGAATGAAAAAAGAATGTTAACAACAAATACTTATCACACCCAACACAACGTTGATTTTAAGCAAGTGAATGAACCAATTGGAGTAAAGTGCCATGCAGATTTAAATTTTTCCCACTTGTGACGAAATCAGCTATCGATTTTTTTTGCATGCTAGCATGCTAGTTAACATTCGTGTCAGTCAGCTGTTGGCTCTTACGCTGGCCAATAGAATCTTCCTGCCTACTCGTGGCAGCCAGCTATTGGCTCTCACTCTGGCCAGTAGAAAATGGCCGCAAACTACATGAAAACTGCCGTAGAAGCATGAAAAAAAAAACGATTATTTCCACAATCGATGGGAGTTGAGAAATGCAACGTCGGTCTTGGCATTGCCGCTAACTTGGAGTATGCGCATGTAAATTTTGGTGCAAATCCGTCGAAGATTGCGGCCGTGCATTCGTTACACACACACACACACACACACACACACACACACACACACACACACACATCCTGCCTTTTATAGATAGAGATACGAGGGTTCTCGTTCCACTGATCATGTCTAGGAATATCGTCTAGTTCTTATTTTTATTTCTTCACTAATTCCCAAGTATTCTGCCGTTAATTGTTTTCCACTAATGACTTTAGAGATTCTTTCTCATTTGATTCCCTTCTTGGGTAGGATGAAAAACTACAACCGGCAGCAAGGCCTTTAATCGGGAGGTTTTAAGGCGGATAGAACCACATCTTCATTGCTGTTTTTCCCAGGTCCATCCTGACTCGGGATGGAAGCACCTGTTAGGAGATCTCAGCTATGAGCAAATAGTTACCCCAACCTAAAACTGGGGTCAAAACCCTATGAAATTATAAAAATAGATTTTTATAATAAAAAAATATCAGTAATACATTTTGGAAACAATTGTTACCGATGATATCTTTGACTCTCGAAAAAACCCTTTTTAAAAATGCCTCAACGAAACCTGATTTACAAACTCATTTTTTTACATAGAATACGTATTGTGTTCGAATCTGTTGTAAAAATCTTGTCGGCATTAAATCACCCATTGAGGTGTTGATATGCCGTAAAACAAAATGAACCAAGGGAAACCAATCATTCGATTCCGATGAACGCCTGGCTCTGCAACGACGTTTCACAACAATTAAATTTGACAAACAAATGTCGTAGTCACCGGTCAGTTATGGCTTTGTGACTATAAATAGTGCATAGTTTTCTACATGCTTCCATAGTGTTATTTTTTTTTCTTTAACTACCATAACTTTATGGCGATTTTCTAAACTCAGCCTTGCCAGGGCACAAGGCCGAAAGTACGGAACACCCAGTGTGGATTGAACTCAAAAATCAGTCGTAATTATTCTAGGGAGGCAATTTTGTCAACCATTACGCCACCTACCATTAATGTGGTTAAAAAATGTATTTTTTTAATCCACTGTGTCTGACGCAATTGTCGTGTAAAGACTAAGACAATGTCTTCTTCTCTGTCTCATGTCTATTTTGGACGTGAGAAATCACGACTCTCTACCATTTCCTATATTTCGTAGTCCTTAACTATAATATTTGTCATTTTATTATCCCTTTCACTCTTTTTTTACCATTCGTTTAAAGAAGCTCATCAGGTAGATCACTTATTGCTTTCTTCTGTCTCTCGATATTTCCTGCGAGTGTCAAATTTTCCAAACATCCTAACTCATTATATGCCCATGAAAATACAGATGTCTTTTTTTGTTTCTATGTATATGTGACCGATTTGTATCCATTTAGTTCTGAAAAATTTCTTCCTTGCTTGCATATTCCATCGATGGTGTACCACAAATTTATTCTGAATTGCAGGGTATGATTAGCTGTGAGGATGAAACAGTCGCCATTACATTTGGTTCCCCAAAACGGAACCAACTTATAATTCAACCTAATACATCTCTGGTACGAAAGAAGTTTCTCAACGGGTTGATATATTGTTTTTTTTACGAGGGGAGGTCTTCATTCAAAGCTAATCACGGCTTGTTAATCGTTCAATTGACTGAATTTAACATCATTTTAAAGCCGGTACTTTTATCAAAATATGTTTGGTTTTTGTTATTGCTATCGTTTCAATTAAGATGACGTAATTTTCTTCCTTTTAAGAATGCGCAATTTATTTCATAACATGTTTTACCCTAGCGCGTAAAACTTACAATTTTAGAATATGTTTCATCTTTTCACGGGGCTTAGAAATCAATCCTTTTTAATTTATTTACGCTTGATTTAATCAATTTTGGCTTTTAACTATGAAATAAAAAAAACAGTTTATCCTTTCTTCGAGTGCTTACTGAAGTTAAACGGAAAGAAAAAATATAATAAATACGATGCGAATAAAGTCTGATATCTTCGGCAACGTGGCATGACAGCTCTTTTTAAAGCAACATGATGAACTTAAAACATTGGACCTCGTGGTATCACGCCATGCACTCTGTGAACTTGGCCAGGTAGTGCATACATAAACTTACTAGATTTTATATTAGCACAAAAAGTGCCGTATTTTTGTTCTGTTGGAATTTATCAGATAATTGCAAATGGAAAAATACGCCCCTTGTTCAACTCAGGTACTATCAGAGATTTTTTTAAATGTCCTTGCATAACGCAGAATATAATTCCTCTCCACAGCTTCCTTAATATGTGTGAATTGTCATGAACAAAGATAATTGATTATTTTCTTATTGCCATTTCCACGGTTTTGAATTGAGAGTTTCCCGTGGGTTGTCTAACACCTAGATCTAAAAATGTTATTTAATCCTTAGCTGGAGACGCAAGAGAAGATGACGAGATATATTTGTTTGCACAGAATGTATCAGTACCACACGATATAATTTCATCAAAGCGATGCAAAATGAAAGTAAAATGCAATTTTATAAAATGCTTATTCCATATGAGTAAAATAACAAAAAATTCAGCCTGGAAGTTTTAAAAAAATAAATTTTCACCCAGTAGAAAACACAAGAGCCACTAAATGTTATTTTATGAGGTTGGTTTATGGAAATAGTGAGAATAATTAATGCAGATTACGAGCATATGTATGAAACGTAACGGTCCACTCTAGATTTGAATTTAAGATTGTAGTGTTAGAGAAAGCAAACCCGAGGGAGTATATTCCGCAAAGTAGTGGCTTTTGAGGAGATGACAAAAAGGAATTTCCTTCTTACTAAGTGAATATTAAGGGAATGAGGATAGTTCGCCCCAGTACATATGGCATGACAGACCTTGTTCTAAAGGTCTGAACTCCTCGTATGACTTGAGATAGTAACTTTGACTGAATATTTGCAGTTGCAAGCAACGCAGACTTCTGAAGCAATAGGATAATAGGTTTTATTCCGATTTTCTCGATGTATGTTCGGTGATACAGATCCCAACGCACAAATGATAAAATGTGATGGCAATGGCTTGACATTTATGTGGAATCTCGATCTGAAGAGGTTATTCAAGAACATGCTTCAAGATTTTAATCCATGGACGGAGGGTATAAATAAAGAAGAAGTCTAAATAAATGGAAACATAAGAAGAACGTATACTCAAATCAAAAATTAATAATAATAATAATAATTCTGAATGCTTGCAGAAAGATCACAAGTGGATCCATGATGAAGGAACCCCCCATCTTCATTGTTGTCTATATAGGAAATGCGAATTGAGAGCCAACGAGAAATTGTACAGTCACAAGCCAGAGAAGTTGACCGAAAATGACCAAGTCATGGTCTTGTAGGATTTCAATATCCAAACAGACTGCATGCTTGAGGCCACCAAACCAGACATCGCAGTGGTTGACAAAGAGACAAGAACATACCCCTCGCCTCAAAGATGTGGCTGTCTCTCGTAAATAAAATTTCAAAGTCAGACAAATTGACTAGATCAAGAATACACCGACACCAGGATTGAAATTGCCATAGTAGAGAAACCTACAAGAGCTTTAAAAAATAACAAAAAATATTTTCACTTGAACACATCCATCAGCAACAACACAAACATATCGGGTGTAACAGCAAAACTGTACAAATCTTGTATCAGCAAAATTGTCTAATGGTTAGATTAAGATTTAAACCGTTATATCTTGGAAATGATTAAAGATATCTTACTAGAATTCTCCGAGGTTTTTATAAAACTATTGGACTCTACTTTGAACAATAAGAATGTATTTAGCTCTAAGTTAATATGAAATAGACAAATTCAACCTTGCTAACCGAACGATCCTCTGTGACCAAATCGATTAAAGGCACGTCAGGCCATATGACGGTTCCATATAGGATACAGGTTTGATTCCTGTCGGAGGACGAATATTTTCTATGAAAATTTATCGGACATTCAGGCCGATAAATATCGTTTAATACTGTTTATTATAAACAGAGCATTTACTTAAATAATTATATCTATAAAAAGAATGTATAAACATAAAAATGTCTTAAAATAATTGTCGGACTTTGTCCCCTCCATAAATTGTGACGTCATTTGTTTAAATTTGGATGAGCCTTGAGCAGATATGAATGAACGTGAGAGATTCATGGAAGATTGAAGTTTAAAGGCAGTAAATTCGACCTTGCTAACCGAACGTTCCTCTGTGACCAAATCGGTTAAAGGCACGTCAGGATATATGACGGTTCCGTATAGGATACAGGTTCGATTCCTGTCGAAGGATGAATATTTTCTCTGAAAATTTCACGGATTTTCAGGACGGTAAATGTTGTTTAAAACTGTTTATTATAAACAGAGGTTTTACTTAAATATTTGTATCTATAAAAAGAATGTAAAAACATAAAAATGTCTTAAAATAATTGTCGGATTTTGTCCATTTCATAATATATATATATATATATATATATATATATATATATAAAAGGGAAAATCAGTTCCTGTAAATAATGATAAATTTGTAACTCGGTACTCGGAATGGATTCACTTGGAAAGCTTACATAGCGTATAAGAGATTTATTGATTTGGACATTTGTCAGGTAAAGACCATTTATAAGACGCGGCGAATCAATCAGCTGATGTTTACAGTTCGACTTTGTTTTCCTTGTCATTTCATCTGAATGAAATTTGCTTGCATAAACACTAAAGACCAGTATAGACAGATGAAAATAAAGACAAAGATAGATTGATGAAAATATTGTGAACAGTAAGCATTTTCATTAAGTTGGACACACCTACCAAACAGTACATATATATATATATATATATATATATATATATATATATATATATATATATATATATAAGTTACGAAGAACTTGGTAAACCGAATGGGTAATTCCAAGGAGGATGAAATCCTGAGAGCTCAATGTGAATACAGAGCTAATATTCAATGAAAAAACAGACCACTTTAAGGTACCATTACAATAATTTATTTCACCAAAATCCTTTTTAAAGGACTCCGGATCATCAGGTAACACTTCCAACAACGAAATGAAAGGAAAAATAGGATCCCAAAGTAACAATCACCTAACCTATCAGCTATCCTTACCTCTACCAAATATCTAGACAATACAAACCAATCAGGAAATTATAAATGTAACAAATATCGTTGCTTAGTTTGCAAACACTTCATAATAGATAATGTATTTTCTGTACCCAACACCAATATCAAGATACACCAACCTCACCTCACCTGTGATAGCGATAACATAATCTACTATTTATTCTGCACCTTATGTCCTAATAGTGGATATATTGGTGAATCTGGAAATAATTTTAGATTTCGCTTCAACAATCATAAACAAACCATACGTCAGAACAATCCTAATTTCCCCATAGCTGAACACTTTAATCAATCAGGACACTCATTAGAAAACTGCAAATGTTTATTGATAGATTCTGATTTCTGTTCCACATACACACGCAGAAAAAAAGAAAAATACTAGATTTTAAAATTAAATATATATAAACTAGGGTTAAATAAAGACTTGGGTATTTTAAATCTTTATAAATATTTCAATAGTTAAACATTTTTTTAGATAAAAATCTTTTTTATTTATTTTTTAAACAACATCTAAAATATTTTTACAGTTAGATTTACGTTAAGAATATTCGAACACAGTGGCGTTCAATATCACGTGACGTCCGCATCTCACGACGGACGCTACTTGTAAACAAACATCTATTTCTGAAGAAAGATTGAGGTGAATCCGAAATACCAAATATATATATAAATAAATAAATACTTTCATAAAAAACATTATTATTTTTTTTAATTTTCAACTTTTTCTATCTATCTATCTATCTATCTATCTATATATATATATATATATATATATATATATATGATGTGTTCCGAGAAATACGGTTGAACTCTCTTGAGAAAAGGGTAATTTTAATAACAGTGACTCCTATTACTATTAACGCATTGCTCTTCAACTGAATTGATCTCTGCGCGCCACTACCGTATTTCGTATAGAAAACATTAAAATTTCCCATTCTCTTTGCCGTGCGACGATAGCCTAGGGTTAGGATCTCTGACTAATGCCATATCTGTCCGGTTCCGATCGGACGTCTATCACACTGAAGAGCTGTGACATAGCTAAACAGCTTGTGTAGATGACTATATATATATATATAAGTACATATATATGAAGAAATATGGTATTAAGGTATGCTATATTTATAAGATAAAGTGCTCAATATCAGAGATAGAGCGTATGTAAATACAAAAATAAACATTCATATGCAACAGATTTTTCCATGCTAAACGCAATCGTCAGGCCTAACGATTGCTTTTCTTTTAAACAGTATATTCGTTTAATTTCGTCTACCAGCCTGAATAAATAAGCGGAGCATCCACTCAAAATTAAATGAAGAACCTATCTATAGTCCCTTGTCCGCTATTTCGAATGAAACTTGTATAAAACTGAGATTACTATCCAAATAACCAATTATATATATATATATACATATTCGAATCATATATTAATTGAATTAAAATATGTTTTTTTTCGCGACACAATTCTAACCATATTTCAAAAATGGAAGCTGTAAGCTCCGAATTTAATTTTGTAATTAAATTAAAGACATTAGTTCCATTTCATCCTCAAGCGAATTTTGGAGTAACTTCTAAAATTACTGGGTTTTAAAGACACAGCAAAAATCATAATTCCTAAGGAATTATGATTTTTGCTGTGTCTTTAAAACCCAGTAATTTTAAATAAAGACACGGAAAAAATCATAATTTCAACTTCCATTTTTGAAACATGGTTTGAACAGTGTCGCGAAAAAAAACATATTTTAAATTTATTTATAATATTAATGCTCTGTAAATTTACATTGAGCACTATTTTGTAAAAATAAAAATATCTATAAAAACACCGGATTATATATCTTACTGTTCTTTCTTTTTATTCATATATATATTATATATATATATATATATATATATATATATATATATATATATATATATATATAAGGAGAGATAGATAGACAGATAGATCCATTTAAGCATCATCTTTTCTTCTATAGAAGTTTGTTTAAATATCAACGCATGTTCATTTTTAAGGATAGTTTTTTTTCGCTCATTTCGCAATATATCCCTTTGTTTCTGGTACATGGTCATAATATAAACGTGTCTAATATTTGAGTAAATTTGGCTTTCATTGATCCGATAGTAATTCAATTATATCGCATATTACCAAACAGAAAAACACCAGAAAATAGGAAATACATCAAATCCTTATCAATAGCACAAAAATGCAAAATATTCACATATAACCGAAGCATTATTAATAATAATAATAATAATAATGATAAAAAGCAATATGTGAAAATGACAAAATCAAGCTAGCACACAATTTTTTTTATAAATTTATAATTTCTAATGAAAGCTTCCTATACAGTTGAAAAAGCATGACCTGTGCTCAAGTTGTCAGACTAAAAGGGCGGATATATTAACTTTTACCATAGCAATAGCAATCGAGAAAGCGTTAGGCTTGCAACGTTGCGTCTGAGTAGAAAGTGGTTGTCGAGGGGAAATTCAGAACGTATAAACGAGCTGGTCCGCTATCTAAATATGGGACCAATACTTTACATGTCCTCCTATATGGTAGTGAATGCTGAACAATCTCCTCAAAGACAAGGAAGAGACTTGAAGCAAAAGAAATGTGGTTCTATAGAAGGATATATGCGCAACGACATATATTTAGAGAAAATTGAAACAAAAAGGACCCACATACTTAACATCAAGTAGAGACAGTTGAAATCTCTAGGGCACATAATGAGGAAAGATGACTTTGAAAATCTGACACGCACAGGACAGACTGAAGGAAAAAGGGACTGAAGAAAACAAAGCATAGCATACTTAGTGAGCTTGGAAAAAAATATGGCAGAACAAAGTTTAGGAAAGATAAAAAAATATATATTGTAGAGAGTCATGGTCGCATACGCCCTGAAAGAAGGACATTGTTTCGTAAAGGGTATACTCTGAACGAAGCAGAATCCAAAAGTAACCAGGTAAAGGGAAATTTCTTAGACAGAACCATTTCGTATATGACAAATATTGAATTATTCTTCGTCATATAAGATTACATTTTTGTTGGCTTTTTTGGATTAATTTAGATAATGTAAACTTGTCAGTATTTAGATGATTTTAGGAATATCAGGTTTTGTCAGCTTTGATATACAAGTGGTGTATTGCAGAACCGAGTTCCAATTCCATTCGGATTCGTCATATTCCGTTTCCCTTTAGAAAGCTATGAATTCATCTCTTCTCCCGACCCAGCTACGGATTTTATTGCATGATATCTGACGCTTGATTCTAGGTAACTTATCTGCACTTAATTTCAACTGTTTCACTCTATCAGGTCGTTTTCTTGTCAACAGCCTGGCGCCATTTTTTTCAAATTAGAACTAAAGAATTAAGTCATGCTCAATTTTTCAAAAGGTTTCAGGAATACAATCAGTTTAAACTACAGTAAAATTACATTATATCAAAAGAAATGACTTAAAATAAAATAAAAAACATATATGAAGGGTTTACTAGGTGAAAAATTTTCTTTTACATATATTTTAGTTGTCCGTCTAGAATATCCTACAGGAAACAGGAACGCTCGAGAAATTTCTAGAATTCTATATTTCTATCCGAATTTACTCATAATAAAATAGCTAAAAAATGACTAAAATTAAAAATAATTTTAGGCTGTCCCATGTAAAAGTATACATAATACAACAATACCATAACAATAAGTACAAATAGATAGATTAAAAAAAAAAACTTAGGGAGTATTGAGAAAAAAAAATGTTTATAAATACAACGGAAGAGGAGAGGTGTTGAGAAAAATCAATGCAACCAAAGAATATAGAAATAACTGTCAAATGTAGACAAAAAATAGAAATTTGTTTCCCAGTGTAATAAGTAGTGATATTAAGAATATTTTGTGAACCATAAATTCTATTTATATATATATTAGTGTTATGAGGTCCACCCCTTTTTTCATACAAGTGGAGTCGCCCAGTATCTATTTGTACTGCTGCCGGTGAATACCCGGGAGTGACACTGATACAGTGAGAGTGTGAGGTAACCGCTTTGTAGGAGTCACAGTTGCGAGCACGTAGACTCAGAAAGAAGTCATACTTCGATACTGAATTACCCAGATTGTATATATATTATTATTGCGACTAACCGCATTTCTGGATCTACTAACCGTATTACTAATTGTATTATTACGTCAATACATTTATTTGCTATATTTCATTCCTGCGTTTGTCATTCATTTGAGACCGGATTTCATCCCGGAATCCACAACAATTAGTATCTTGTTAAATTTCTTCACCGTCGCCATTATTATCACCGGTAACATGACAGAGTGTTGTCGAAGTTTGCTGCAAAATAGGTCGATAATGAAGGAAGCAGCGACGTGTAATACGAGAAGACTGGAAACATCGATGAATACGTAAAAGTACTAACAAATCAACCGAAACAATACACCCGGCACGTTATAGGACTATTTGAAACAAGATTGAGAGGCATCGTTGAACAACAGATTGAAGAATCGCCTGAATTCTACTACAATGGATAAATCAACTATTAAATGCATCAAGGACACATATTTTGGTGCTCTTCTAGATCCAGGAGGATTATCATCTTTTTACATTACCATCACCCAACCTACATTCTGAAATCTTTTACTAATGATGGCTAACTAATTATTGATATTTTTTTAAGAAATAATAATAATAATAATAATAATGATGGATGATAATGATCATAATATTGGAATAGAATGATGGACGTACTTCATAATTTTGCCTTGTTGCATTACAGCCGCGGGCCAGCGTGCTGTTTATTTGCCTATAAGCAGCTGATTAAAACAAGTGCGCTTTTCTCAGTTGAAGGCCAGGTCTTGTTTTCGCACGAAACGCCGGGAACACATCACGGAGATTTAGAAAAGATTTGTCGGCAGGAGCGAAGTAGGCAATGTCTTTACTGTCTTCTGAGTTTGAGAGAGAAAAAAAAAGAGAGAGTAGAGAATAAGTAAATGAGAGTAAAAGAGATAGAGAACGTGAGTGTGTGTGTGTGTGTCTCTATGTAACTGTATCTTTGTGTTGAAGCACTGAATATAAAAACAATCAAGTAAAATGGAAGAATACAAAAAAGAACAGCGAAAGCAGAGAATAATCGAAAAGACAAGAGAAGACAAACAAAAACTGCTGAATATATATATATATATATATATATATATATATATATATATATATATATATATTAGTAATAAAATTATTGGCAATCCGTGTGGAATTTCCAAGGGGATATAGATCCGTTAAGACATCAATGTCAAAAGACAGAGCAAAAAATTTTATATAATGACAAGCAAAAACTTAAAAAAAACCATAGGTGATATTTTATTTCATTGAAGCCGATAAAACATGGCTTCAAATCCTCAGTCTTGTAAACCAAATGAAGATGGAAAAATTTACTTTAGGTTTAAAGATAAGAATAGTGATTTCATATAGGGACTGGGGGAAAGAAAGATATTAAGTTATCATCTTGTAGGCAGTGTGGGGGAGAAATAGTCTCAGTGGATTTAACCCTCGTGGTGATCTAAAAGGACACCCTGTTTGCAGACAGGGCAAATGAGAATATATTTGAAAAAAGATTTTAAGTTTAAATTCGAAAACCTCTCTGCATCCTTCCCCGATTAAGATTTAGACGTATATGTATTCAACTTAAAAAAAAAACCTGTTATAATTTATATTAAAAAATATTTTTAAAATAGTGTTAGGCTAAGAACATTTAAAAAATTCCAAAAGCATTCAGAATCCAGTTAAAGATTTCAATGTAACCGTTAAAAAGTGCTATTCAAAATATAATGTATATATATATATATATATATATATATATATATATATATATATATATATATATATTGTGTGTGTATTTAGCCAGCATCTTTTCATTCATACATGTTTCATTAATTCCGTAAAATACTTGTCGAAAACACAATTATACTTCGATATGAAAACAATAGACAAAAACTAAAAATCCTTGAAGCATTATACATCAAACAGTTGAAACCCAACCTAAAAAAAAATCAAGTATGGAATATCTACAAATATCCTTAAATGTCTATAATTGGTAACAGAAACCATTCCAACGGCTTCCCATACTTCATACTTCTCCAATTCACTCTCGCGTAGTCATGTGTGACGTCATGAGATGCGGCGCGATTTTCGCTTCTAGCGTCTTATATGCACGTGTTTATCGTTGCTAAGAAATCATCTATGTAAACAATCACAGATTATCACAGACTATCATCACTGTCTTGTCCGTATATTGCTTAATATGTTGTACTGTAATTGGCATCTTTGATAATGGCTTATGTAAGCCGAAAGCTTAGATTGGATGAAAAAATATGGATCAATATTGTGAATATCTTTCTTCGTTTAATGATAATGTTATTAAAAACGAAGACGAAGACACAATCAAGAGCCCTTTGCAGAATCTAATTAAAAAAAAAAAACACCCCTTTATCAGACGTTATGAAAAGAATTTACATAAAATAGTCAACACTTGTCTATATTATTTAATGAAACGTGTATGAATATATATATATATATATATATATATATATATATATTATACTTGTTTAAAAGCCGGCCTATGGGGTGTTTTTTTGTTTTTTTTAAGTTAGATTCTGCAAAGGGCTCTTGATTGTGTCTTCGTCTTGTTCAGGAATTTGAGAGTCCCTTTCACAGCATTGAAGCTCTCTTTAGCTGTCTTTTGTTAGGGGGTCTTCATTTTTCGGGACTTTCTTTTCCTCGCTGCAGCCTTGGATCATTTGATTGAAATCTGGTCCTCTGTTGGCGAAGATTTCTTTTCGCGAGACATACCACTGCATTAGGTAACAATAGACTACATCAGAACTCAGAATTGATCACTGCATGTAAATATTACATAAATATTTTAGCTTAACTCTTAAAAGTTAAGTGATAATTCTTCATCTACCATTTAATTTAAAGGGAAATTGATGTACGTAGGTCCTTACTAAGCGAGCAAACAATTATTTTTATTTCATGAGTAACTTTTACTGGATTTCGTAAATTAATTCCAATTATTCACGAATTTATTTCCAAGTTATAAAAATTGTTATTGTCGCAAAAAATTCACGTAAGAAATCGCCGAAAACAATTGCAGTAATGAAAACTTGCGGATTGCAGATCTGAAAATTTCAGGATTGCGGATTTGGAATTTTTAAAAATTTCCTTATGGAGTCGGCCTGATATGTTGTGCTAGCGCCTCTTGGAATAATGTTGAAAAAGTGTGACACATTCACATTTACACACACACACGCACACACACACACACACACACACACACAGACACACCCACACACCCACACCCACACACACATACACACACACACCCACACACATACACACACACACCCACACACACATATATATATATATATTGAGAAGAGAACGAGAGTGTAAAAGATAGATACATAGATAGGAACAGAACAGTAACAGATAGACAGAGACATAGATAGATAAAAAACGGATCGAGATATATAAATAGATAGTTAAAGAACATAGATAGATAGATAGATAGATAGATAACGGATTAAGTATCAGAGAACAACGAAATCTTAATAAGAAAAAGCCATTTTCAAGTGAATAATTGTCGTTTTTCCTGTAAGATTACTGAAGAAAATCTATCCATCCCTTAAAATGTCTATTTTATTCTTTCATTATGTATATCATGTGACTTTCTAAATAATTCTTTCACATTTTTAGATTTTATTCACCAAAAATCTATTTCTTTCTCCATATGTATCCATTTCCGATTTTCATTTTACTAAAACCTTAGTCTCTTTTCGTCTTCATCCCCGCCCTCTTTCTCTTTCCCAATAATCTTTCTCTTTTAACTCTCTCCCGCCTTTTCTCATTCATCATTTTTTTTTTATATTTCCCTATTGACCTTACAACTAACAAAATATCATTGGGTTTTTCTTTCGATTCTGTTGTAAATTCCAGCGTTTTGTGTATCTTATTGTCTTTCAATTGTATTGCTATATTTTGCCTGTAATCATTTATTTGATGCCTGTTGTCATTTATTTTATGCCTCTTATTTCGTTGTTGCTAATGTGTTTTTTAATGATATTTTTTTTCTTTGATTCTTCCGGCACGCATGTCCATTCCGAACAACGCACAAAATATTTGCTACAAAATACTAATTGCATTCGAACAATAGGCGAGTTTGTTGATTGAAGATTACAATCCTGCCCAGCTCTTGCAGTTGATTCACGCCATCGTTGGCGCAATGTTATTTCGTTCCCTTGTTTGTTTGTTTTATTTTGCTTTGTTTTTTTTCATTTGTGTTTGCTGTTGATTTTCTAACATCTCACCAGCTGCTTTTTTTCCCTTTTGAAGTGTTGTCTAAGGTTAGCAACTTTACTTGACACTAATTAGATAGTAGTTGTAAATGTTACCACACTGCGCACACAATGTCTGTTCAGCTCTAAATTACACACACGCATCCACATACACACACATGCATCTATCTATCTATCTATCTATCTATCTATCTATCTATCTATCCCTTTTTCTCCGTTTCTCTCTGTCTGTCTGTGTCTCTCTCACTCTCTCTCTCTCTCTCTCTCTCTATATATATATATATATATATATATATATGTATATGTGTGTGTGTGTGTGTGTTTGTGTATGCGATTTAAAATCCAAATATTCGTATATTATATGCAAAGTTTTACTTGTGAATGTCAGTGAAGATATGAATTTAAACAATTATTTTTACATACGCCATATATATATATATATATATATATATATATATATATATATATATATATATATATATATATAAGCTGAGATTAAAGCTGAGATTTTTCCTTTAAAACAAGGTTGATTAAAGACCAAAGAATATCATTCGTGAAGGAATGGCTTATTTTTGTATTCTTTCACAAAGTATACACACACACACACAAACACAAACACACATCCATGCACACACACACACATATATATATATATATGTGTGTGTGTGTATGTGTGTGTGTGTGGATGTGTGTGGCTGTGTTTATACGAGTGTGTGTCTACATATATTTGTCATTGAAATCTTAATGATAGTATCTCTATATATCTATACATGTTTTGAAATGGGAGTTTTTCATATATGTCAGATACAAATATATGTCCCAATATACATATATGTGTGGGGGTGCAGTTTATCTTCATTCATGATTAATATAGACATAATATTTGTATTTATTTTTATTTTAACCCTCTGAAATTCATGCAATAATTTCTTAGTGCTATTGAAAAATGATTAAGACGCTGTAGTTTTGTTTATTTCTTTTATTTTCCCAAGTACTTTCATTGTCATGCAACATCATCTTCAGTGGTAACTTACTAAGATAAAATCTTAATGTAATTGATAGCTGTGAATTTTGTAAATGCTTATGAAACGCTCCCCATTATAGTCATTTTAAAAATTAACTGCTTAGAATATGTAATGGATGTAACTTAATTTATATTTTTAATTAATGTTTTTTTAATACTCAACCTGCAATATATAAATATAAAAAATAAATTTCCATAAACATTACTTTGATAAACATTTTAAACATTGTTGTCGTAATCATAATTAATTTTATTAAGTCTTGGTGGCATTTTTCATATAGAGGGCTTAAAGAATTTGAAGTTTTTGAGTTTTATTTTCATTGTGGAGTATATGTGTATTGTCAAGTAATCTTTTTGCTAAAACGGAATATGGACAATAATGTGCAACAGAACTAGAATCCGACATGTGTAAAATAAGCATATATTGTCGTCGTGAAAACAACATATATAGTTAGGGGTTTTGTCAGAGTTACAACCTCCCAAAGGATATTGATATATAATATTGCACATTTGCAAAACATTTGACAGAGAATAGTTATTGCTGATAATTGAGGTGGTTGTATTAAATTTAGTATTGTATATAATTAGTTTTATTTTAATTTACACCTAAACTCTCAAATATAAAAGCCTGATGAGATTCGTTGATAGGAATTGAAACATGACTACAACTCTGTAGCTATTTTGACGATTTCCATGAAATATTCTAAAATAAAAAAAACATCGCTCTACTTTGTTTGGAGCCCTATTTTAAATTTAATGTTACAAAGGTTGGAATTTTACTCTATTCTTTCTCATCTTCTTATATATATATATATATATATATATATATATATATATATATATATAAAGTGAACATAGAAGTCAACATTTAGAGGCGACAGTCTGTTTGGCCACTAGATGCAATTGTCTAGCATGAAACAGACTGTTGCATCTTGCATCTATGTTCACTTTTATATTTACACACGCTCTATCTCTGATATTGAGCACTGTATCCCATAAATATAGCACATATTAAGACTATATTTCTTCATATATATATATATATATATATATATTTGCTGAAGAAATATAATTTAGTCGTGCATGTTTATCTTATACATTAAATCTCCCAACATTCGAATTCTAGACAATAATAATATCAAAATAAAGGGTATGCTTTTTAAATATATCATTTATCCTTACAAACACATGTATACGAGTTTAAGAGATTCAGAAAGAAGTAACATTGATTTTACTTGAGTTAAAACCTTTGTGTACACAGAAACATTTGTTGTTTAGAAAAGACTTTTATTATCAGTGATCTTTCACTGAGCATCTCCGTTGTGTCGTTGGACATAATTCGTTTGCGGTCGCCGACACATGTTACTTGCAGCACGCGCTCGGGGAAAGGAGAGAGCTGTATAGCTGCATTTTCTCTTGTGTTTAAACAGCTTAGCAGCAGTTGTATCTCTGCTCTTTGAAATTCGAAATCCGTGCTTTTTTATAAGGCATTTTTCCCGAAGTTATCCACGACAAAAATAGGGTTTTAGTTTTCTCTGATTGGTCAAATATTTCACATAGTGATGTTTAATTTCTAAACAACTGCTACTTTGTATTGTGGAATCATTTTGGTATATTTTCAATATTCTCAGAAGATAAAGCTTTGGCGTGTTTTAATATGGTATAGATATGAATATCATTGTTTTGGAAATAGTGTTTATTTCGTATACACATACGCAAATAAGTACATTCTAATCTCTATTAAAAAATACATCGCTAGAATTGCATATATATATATATATATATATATATATATATATATATATATATATATATATATATATATTATTACATTTTAAGAGTGTTGGCTCTTTTTCTGTAGTTTACTGGTGGAATAGCATTTTAGGCAGACAGGTCTTTCTCTTAAAGTTCTCGATATCAAAAGATGAGGATAGACGGTTAATAAAATTAATTTTAAGAAACTTGTCATTTAAGAGAGTGGTGTTGTTTAGGTCTTGTCGACTTCGAAGTTTCTTGAACGCATTGTTATGATGCCTAAACGATTCAGGACTATTAGTATGAGAGGGAAGCCAATAACCACGAAGAGGGAAGTCATTACACCATTGTGCTTAGGAAACTTTATATATATATATATATATATATATATATATATATATATATATATATATATATACACATATATATATATATATATACACATATATATGTGTGTGTGTGTGTGTGTGTGTGTGTGTGTGTGTGTGTGTGTGTGTGTGGCTAATCTTTTAAATATATGTAACTGTCATGAACAGCGCCACATTGAAGTATTCGGGGAAGCACTCACTCTGTGACTGAAAGTAGCAGTCCTTTGGAAAATACTTCGTGATTAGAAGTTTTTTTTTAAGCATTTCACCCCAAGCAAGGCGGGAATGCCCCTATTGCGCAAGGGACTACGCAGAGTGGAAGTAAGGGAAAAGATTACTTAGATGTTGGCGGGTGGGGGACAGTGTTAAGGAATGAATAAAAAGATCGGAGCAGGATAAAAAGAAAAACAAGGACCAAGGCGACATAAGATGGCATTAAATTTAAATTTTTCAAGATTATAGTTATCAGGGAAGCAACTAAGAAGAAAGAGAGTTTCACTGTCGGAAAGGGCGAGAGAAGAAGCTGTTGGAGTAGAAAAGGCGGTTATATTTAACTGTTTCGACATTAAAAGGGTGGGACCGAAACGCCAACCTATTAGCACGCTTAAATTCATGAAGTCGTGACATCATGAAAATAGCTCGTAAGAGTAGACTGTTAAATATAATATAGCTGAAATAAAATTCATAAATGAATATTTTTGTAGTAAGATAAGGAATCTTATATAATATATATGTTATATAGTTTCAGTTATTTTTTTAGAGGCAGTGTATTTGGCTCAAACCTTCTGAGACTGACCCTGGGGTAAGCTAGTCGGGATCTCGATTTTGACTGGCTTAGCTAAACATGGGAATGTTAGATTTAGAAACTCTTTTCGATGAGTAAGTTTTTACACATCAAAGAGATCAGGCGTGGTTATTTCGTGTCTCGGTGAACTTGCTTCCATAGTTGGGATAATAGAGAACGCCATTGGCTAGTTAAAAATGAACACGTCAATGTTTTAATAAAATAGATAAGTTTTAAAATCCCTTTTTTTTAAAGTTCTCATTTCATCTCCGAACTAAAGAACGACTAGCAATCACCCGTCCGAGAAAAAAAAGAGAAGGTAACTTTATCATGATCGCCTAAAGACCGTCAACTAAGAAAAGACCAGAAGATGGGGGCAATGCTAAAAAATGCCATGAAAATATTTCTAGTAAAGACAGAGGAGAGCCACATTATGTCGGAGAGAAAGAGATTGGAGACGAGACCCCAAGTCAGGACCAATCACATTGCATATTAATCTTTGGATTTTGAACAGCGCGGGCACCAGACCATATGTGGCAACAGTATTCCATGCATGGACGAATGGTAGGACTTACTTATTTAAAGTTTGAGCTCTGAGGAAACTGAGAATGATTCGATTTCGTGAACAGAGTATGTATTAAACTCCTGGACTGCTGTGACTAAAGAATGGAGTTCAGCTATATAATTGACATTGAAATCGCAATAGAGTAGCGATAGTCTTGCAACATTGCGTATGTCGGGGAAAGAGGTTGCATAGTGGGAAATAAGTCAAATCTAACAAGACAGGAAGGTGAAAATTAAGCAATTCCTCCTAAGGTATATTACTTAAAACTTTATTATAATGAATATTCGTATTTGAAATAGGCTCCCTATTTTTCTCTTATTTTAAACAGTGTGTATCACGTCTGTCGCCCTGTACATTCGTGAAGTCATGTTCATCTACGTCTAGAAGGGAAAAATCACAGAAAAAGAAAACAATTATTATCTGATAATGCTATTTTCTCTTATCCTTTTTCAGGCCAACCGATGGTCTTATTACCATTTACTTTTCTAAGAAAACAGTCGAGCGCAATCGTCTTGGAGACAAAACACAGCATTGTTAGACGCCCGTTAAAACCTGAAACAACCCACTCTATTGATCCTTTTGTGAAATGTGAGAGATCGAAGGCAATCGCTGTACTGTGCACAGTTTTAACAGTGAAGTTTTTTCTACCCTTATTTTTCTAAGGAAATTTATATTCTGGAAACAATCAAAATATTCTATTTGTAACATATCCGAGGTCACGTATCGTATGCGCTCACATAATATAAGCTTTTAACATTAATATGATGCCGACATTACTAATATACAAGCCGTATGAATTTATTTACCCCAGCGTCTCCACCGAGACGAGATGTGACACGAGGTCAGGCTTAATATGGGGATTCTGAGTGCGTACAGACAGGTCAAATACAAAAATTACCCAGCGCCCGCAACAGTCGATTTCGCTGGCATCCCTATGAATATCGACCCCCTCTCTAGCGCAATGGAGGAGGGGTGCAATCACGGATAGCTGTTCCCCGAGACCGGGTACCTAACAATATTTTATTTTCCAAAGCGACTCTGTCTGCGGAGATAGCCTCAACTCAGTCACAAACTATATGATTTTTACCTTGAACAGAAACATGCTGTATACATATCTTGGATGTAATATTTTTTTTTTATAATACAGCACGTAAAGTGGAATCGACGACTGGAGTGTGATTTCCGCCCAGTCTATTGGCTTCATTTTCGCACAAAGGCAAAACAAGATTATGACATTTTGAGTCTTCTAGGATAATAAATTATCGGTTTCCACTCAGACGAAGCCATGGTTTATCTCGCCTTCACTCGTCAATTAAGCACCTATTTCACTACAACCGTAGTAAAAAAAAAAAATTATAAACAGATTTTTATGACTAGCATTATAACATTAAAACAATCAAAATAAATATAAGTTTATCATATTGATATCCTTTTAGTTTAGGAAACTATACAGAAGTTATAACATTTAGAAAATGAAAATCATTACTTTATAAAATCTTGAGGGGACCTAGGCTGCATTCTATATTATCCTAAAGGATAATCCGGCTCTGCACAAATGCTCTTGAGAAAGACATGAATATGAGATAAATAGCCGAGTAGATTGAACTTTCTTGCTCTGAATACTAATCGGTCTACTGATTTCTAAACCAGGCAGAAGTCAATGGGAAACCACTCGACTATATTTTCGCGCACTTTATAAAGAAAATGTAGAGGAGAAGATTGATGAACCCTGGGAAGACATACAACTTTAAAACTATTTATATCTTAAAAAAGGAATTATTACCTCAACAGATAGATCTTGTCTCATAACGGCATTCACCCGGGGTGGGTTGAGCCGACTCCAATATTTGGAATTCACAAGCGGTCCATGAGATTTGATTATAGTGGTGAAGGTTTCGGGCAGGACCATCCACACTTTTTGTAGGGCCGATTACAGAGACCTGGTGTACTACGTGCCACAAGGTGCCCAAACGACCCTCCTCAGGTTTTGAATTCAGAGTTTTTCTTCTCCTAGACCAGTTGCCATCCAAGGCTGGAGAACCCAGTCTGTCCTGCTATTTACCCATAGCTGGAGGGAGAAGAAGAGGAGGAGGATTCACACCTTTCCCAAGGGTATTAGCACGAAAGGGAATGTAATGGATTCGGCTGGATTTCAAACTCGGCTGTCCGATTCCTCAATCCAAGCCGCTATCCATTACTATACATACATACATACATACATACATAGATAGATAGATAGATAGATAGATAGATAGATAGATAGATAGATAGATAGATAGATTTCATACCCATGTATTATATTGGTTGGGAATTAATTATATCCTTCATTTCATTTTTTGATAACTTGTTATTTTACATTGCCACTCTCAAATATGGCTGTTTATTGTTTAATACGGTAACAAAAGAAAGTCATAATCCTTCATCTGAATCATTGACAGTGGTAAAATCTTCATTCTCCCCTTTTCCAGGGGAAAGATGACGAAATAACCTAAAAAGATATTTGATGACGGGTCACCGATCCCATTTTTCGGACATGACTCTTATGCATGATACAAACACATATTTAGTAATCTTGGCACAAGCCAAAAATTAAAAATAAAAATAACTACTCCAGCCTTTTCATGTATGGTCCTGTTTTCTCTTCATTTCTATTATTTTAATTTTTTTTGGAAATACATTCCTACTCTTGCTAATATAGATTTTTCATCATGTCTCCTTTTTATGTGTTACTTTGTATTGCTGTTTGTCGCCATATTACTCCGACTGAGATAGAGTCACTTGACGAGAGTGTATTACTTCGTAACATTGTTCCTTGTTTCGTCATGGGAAATTTTGGAGAAACTTCTTATCGATAAAACGCAGGATGCTAGTTCATATATTTTCGTGTTTTTTTTTTTTTTTAATTTGCTGAGAACTGAGTCTTCGTTTCTTTCCCTAAAAGTGGGTCGCTTGAAGAAACACCTAAGAAGCGGATTTTTTTTTTCATCTTCCGGAACTAAAGAAAATTGCTCCAAAGCCTTGTTACTATCTTACAATTAATTCATATCTGCCTCTATGTCGCTTAAACTGGAGAAAAAAAGTTGTCCTTAATTTACAGTTGCATACTGACAGACTTCAAAGCAACGGAATTTTTTTTTAATGTTTATATATAGCTTTCTAAATTCAGCAATGATTGATTGTTTTTTTTTCGGCTAAACAACCGTTCGCTTTTAAATCTAGAAAATATTTTTAAATAGTAAGAGTTCCTTTGGAGATAATAATGATTTACAGACACAAAATACCTACTAATTAACACATAGCTAGAAGGAGAGGCGATGGATCCATACCTTACCTAATAGAAATATCACTCAAGTGAATAAAACAAGCCCGTCTGAAAATGAAATTCGTCACTCCGATTTACATTATACCACCCGGACACGCGTCTTTATCGCACTCAGATATTCCCAAATTGCCACCCCTCTAAGTACTGACCAGACTCAAATTTGCTTAACTTGGGGACATCGTGCTTTAATCGGTATATCAACGTGATATAGTTGTAAACACTTCCTAAATTCTGTTATATAATGAATTTCGTTCATGTATTTTCGAATGATTTGAAATAGTACTTTCGGCGTTTCTTTCGTACAAATTATATATGAACAACAAAAGATTTAAATAATTGGGAAATATAGAAAGAAATACCCCAGCAAGGTAATAGAAAATGGGTAAATAATTACGAGTCGGTGCAGAAAAATTATTGGTCCTGCAAAGATAAGATTAGAAAAATTCAAATGTTTCTTCAGACACTTGGACATCGATCGGGTCGATGAATTCGACGTCTCACACTTGCCCAGTAGAAAAACATCTGGTATAGTTATTAATTATTATTTTCGAGGGAATTGTATAAAGGCTTTTGGTTAAAAAAATAAAGATTAAATTTATTTTTTAAAACTGATATTTCGATATAAAACACTCTTAATTGTGGCTGTTCCGAGGTCCACACTAACCTGGATGGTAGCACTTGTCAGTGTTTCAGCTCTGGGTAAAGAGTGAACCCTCAAAATAAAACATTATGAAATTATAAAAAATACATTTCTATAGTAAAAATACCAGCAATACATTTTTAATATAAAAAGGGCCAATAATACAGATTTATAGAAAAATAACCAAGAATACGTTTTAAAGAAAGATGACCAGCAATACATTTTATCTGTAGTTGAAGGCATACAATTGCGTTCAAAATATATTTAGTTTAAATCATAAAATTGTGTTCAAATTATTTAGATTTCAGTATTAAATGACCCATAGAGGTGTTGATATTCCGCTAAACAAAATCAATCTATCAAATAACCAATCTAAGTAAGTAGAAGATTATGAAGCTTTATTTTACTAATTCAGCTTTAGCGCTGAAAAAACGTTATTTTATTGTTATGGATTGTTACAAGCGAAAGGGGGCGATGTGTACTTATTTTATTACCACAGGTTAGATGGACAGATTTCTGCATCCGTTCGTATTCATAAGAAAGAAAAGACTAACATGTCAATATTATGTTGCATTTCAGATTTTGTAGACTCTGGAATACAAGTGGAAGAACTTCTCTTATTTGTTAGATATCTTCACTTTCAGAATTTCCCAAAAGTCACACGGATAATATTATGGAAAGGAAAAAAAGTAGATAAGCTTTTCGTGAAACGCGTTAAAGAAGTTCTAAAATACAAATAATTCTATGCGTTTCAATAACAAGGTTTAGCAATATTTTGCTACGAGGATAATGCATGTATTTTAAACTAAACTAGGTAGACTAATTCCTAATGTGTACTCAGACTTATTCTAGGATTTCAGAATATCCTGTGAGTCACATGACTGGATAGAAATTAACAAGTATGTTCCCTATTTTCCGCTATTTTTCTGATCTTACTTTATTTACAAAATGCATTTTATTTTGCAATATAGTATCTTCATAATAATTCATTTTTCTTGGTGTATTGAATTTATGTTTTTTTGCTATATTTTGAGGTGACTTGCATTAATATTTTGTTGTGGTGTCCTCCCTCTTCAGAGTCTATGTTAGACTCTTCCGCCTACTATAAGATTACTAGGACAGAAGGCTTCGGGGAACAGTAAATAGATTGAGCGCTAGTTCATTTCGATACACTCTCACTAGTCGTGTAATACTCTTCAGGTGTATTTACTGTTTAATATACAATATATCTGCAAACCTGTTTTTTGTTAATACATAACCATTTACTTGGTCACAACAACGTAGCAGTTTATTTTCTGCAAAACGTGTGTCCCAGTGACGACAAGACTGAAAGTATCATTGTTGTAATCATTATTATTATAATATTTGATATTTTAATATAATAATAACTTATCCACTCTTTCATTGGTCTTTCCTTCCCAAAAATATTTGCAAGCGATTTTTATCCGCTTTGTACGCAGTCACTGTCGTGTAAAAAGAAAGGTACGTAAGAACGCTTTACATTTATCATTAACTGCCAAAGATGCTGAGTAGTCATGATGATAAAATTGGTTCCTAAAAACAGAAATATTAACAGTGAATAGATTGTTCATTACTGTCGAACTCTCTGGCTTGAATAGAGAGGAACCCGGACGAGGCTTTGCCGAAGGGCAAAGTTTCGTCCGAAGAGGTAGACAGACCCTGAACCCGTTTATACGGGTTCTAAGGGAATATTTTTGGCCGAGCCTACGGGCTATGGTAACCCACGGTCAACTCGACCTTGTGCCACATATATTCCGTGTTATCTGTTAAATATTAACAGTGAATAGATTGAGCGCTAGTTCATTCGAGACACTCTCACTAGTCGTGTAATACTCTTCTGGTGTACTTACTTTTTAATAAACAATATATCTGCAAACCTGGTTTTTGTTATTACTTAACCATTTACTTGGTCACAGCATTTTTGTTGATGCATACACGATGAATCAATAAAAAATACGTTTATGTATGTCGCTTATGGGTCTATACTCTGAACACTCTCCTAGTCAGATCTTTTTGGTTATGTATATCAAGATACTGAAATCAAACAATACAACAATTTCAATACCTAGGACGGGTTTTAATCGGGAACGGAAAAATGCGACACTGAAATCCGAAGACCCATTTGGGATAGCCAAAGATGCACTCCAAAAGCCAAGCAGATTATTAAAAAAACATTAAAAAAACAGTTAGAAGCAAATAGTGGCAAACTATTAAGTAATATCAGTCTTGCAATATGACCGTGAATACTAGACAATCTCATTATAGATAGTGAAGAGACTTCAAGCATCAGAAGGATTCTGAAGATACCATAGACTGAATATATGAACAACGACGTATTTTTAGAGAAAATGGGAAAAAAAAAAAGGAAATTTATACTTAACAGGAAGCGAGAATTGACATTTCTTGGGTACGTAATCGGGAAAGAGGGTTCGAAAAATCGGACAGATTCGAGACAAAGGAAAACAACCTAAAACCTACTTACTGGTCTCCAGGAGATCGATGGCGGAACAAGTTTTAGGAGAGATATCAAAAAGACAAAATTTATTAAGCGATACAAAAGTCAGGATACTGAGGAGAGAGCCATGATCGTACGTACCAAAGAAGAAGCTATACTGTATTTATGCTCAAAGTGAATATCATATTAGGAGTATATTCCGATGAATAGAATCCGAAGGAGAATTAGACGAGAAATAAGACAATAACAATCCTGTGTTTTCAACTAAACTGAAAAAAAGTAATGTTATATTTATGTTCAGAAAGATACCATCAAGATACAAATGCAAAATTATGCATCTATATTTTACAGACGATGCATTTTGATAATGTACGGCACTAAAATCTGTTTGAACTTTTTATTCCTGGGTACGACAAAAACCTACATCCGGAAAGCAAGGCGTTTGATCGGGAGATTGGAGATTTTGAGGAACATGGAACCACCTCTTAATTGCTGTTGCTCCCAGGTATACCCAAACTCAGGGTGGTAGTAACTGTTAGGGTCTCAGCTATTGCCAAATCCTCTAACACAAACACTGCGAAAGTATAAAAATACATTTTACAGTAAAGATACCACTAATACAATATACTAATTTGGAGGATATCTTCAGGTCAAAACAACTCTGATGATAGCATATTGGAATTACAGTTAAATTTTAATAGAAGTCTAAACATATAAATATAGAATGTTATAAAGTTGTATATCGTAGTGGCCGATACCCAAGTAAATTGTTATATACCGTACTTATGAACACTAAATTAGTAAATACTGTATGTTGGTCTGCAGTTGGAGATTCGTCTCCTGCTGTGCTATCCCCATAAATACGTTGGACCGTAATAAAAGTAGGGGGTAATCTGCTAAGTAGACCCCTCTAGCAGTGGTTTACCTATTTCACGCCGCTGGCGAGTATTGTATTTTGTTGATGTTATGAAGATTACCATTTCATTTCCAAACTCCGTTTTGGTTATTCCTCATTCAGTAACCTTTCCTAATTTATAACAAATAGTGACGCAAACTAAAAATGAGCAAAACTTGATCTTTTCAAGGGAGACAATTTATAGTCTCCATTATTCTCATTTAAATATATGGAAAAAAATATAAGAAAAAAAAATAAGTAAATGCACATATAATATGTGACTTGTTTCATTCAAGGGTCAAAAAGGGTTGAATTATCTGTTAAAATGATACCGGCCTTCAATAATTCGCCTGCTCGTTAACACGCCGCTAATGCTACAGATGAAGGTCAGCGATTGCCTTTTGGGAAATAATAGCGACTTTATTTGATTACCGATATTGGGACAACAGGAATTTTCAAAACAGTCATTTTTATAATGTCGTTATGACAGTAAGGAAAGCAATGTCAGCGTGCCATATGTTCCAGTTCATTTACAAGTTAGCGATTTCTCTGATAAATCGAAAGCCATTTTATGAAATCAGGTTGTAAAATAGATGAATCGGTTAAAAAAAATATCATGAATTTTGTGACATCGAGGGTACATTGAAAATGTAACATCTTCACCTGATAAATGATTTATTTTGCGATTGGATCTTATTTACATAACGAGAGAATTCCATTGCTAAATTATAAATGTTAGACGAAGGCTGAAATTTTAAAACACAAGCCAATTTTGACAACAACCCCGAGAGAAAATTCGTAGATTCGATTATTTTAAAAGAAAACTAACGATTTGTAAACGGAGGTGCATGTGGCATCACGTTCCTAAGCATATTATTATACCGGGTGTCACAACTGTTCAAATCGTGTAACAGCAAAATTGTCCAATTGTTAGATTAAGCTCTGAACCGTTGTATCATAGAAACGATTAAAGATATCTTACTGGAATTTTCTCAGTTTTTTTATAACTGTTGTAGTATACCTACGCTCCCCATTCATATAAATACGGTAGTAAATATTGTATGTTGGTCTGCATTTGGAGATTCGTCTCCAGCTGTGCTGGTCCAACTCTCTGCCTCCGAGAGGATCCCCAGACGAGGCTATGTTGAAGGGAAAAGTTTCGTCTCGGGAAATAGCTACCGGACCCCGTTTTATAAGCGGTCTACGTGGAATTCTTAGCCGAACCTACGGACTCTGATACGCGATATTAAATTCGGCCTTGTGCCACATCTGACCGCATGGGGCGGTTGGTAGATATCCTGAAGTCGGTGATTCATTGTGGAATTCACTTGACTTACTTCTAGTAGTTGACAACTTCTTCTACGCCCCGCTGGCGAATCTTATATATGTTGTTCTTGTCCTAAGTATTATCGTTCATCACCAACCTTCGTGTGATTATTCTATTCAGTAGCCTTCACAAGGTTGCAACCATAACACTACTGGTCTCTATTTCGAAAAATAAGAATGTGTAATTATTCTCCAAGCTTAACAGAAGAATCATGATAAAGTCGATCATAAACGAAAATTACATGCTCATCATTAGTTTACCATAGGTAAGGATCGGAAGCTTATGAAGGATTGAAATAAATTTTTATATATATATATATATATATATATATATATATATATATATATATATATATATATATATATTCCAGGAACATTTTCCAACTTATTCAAGATGATCTTCGTCCTGTCCAACCGTCTTACTTTCTGTCCTCGAGTAACAAGTTAGCTCACAGGATTCACGCACGATTTCATTTTCAAGTCTTTTTTTCATTGCCCATTGCACTGTTATAGGTGAAACTCTTCTGTCTCGTGACAAACGTCTTATCATTTGAGTTGGATCTTTTCTAATTGATCTCTTTAGCTCTAAAATGATGGACGCTCTTGCTGTTGGGATCTCATGCTCCAGTTTTCATCTTTAATGTTCCCTCTGTTCTTTTGATGGTTCTTGAATTGACTTTGAAGCCAGATTATGAATATTCGTACCATTACGGAGAGCCAAAATGTTTTTTTTTTTTCTCTCACCATTGGGCAGTTGATAAAACTGTGGGGCAAACAAAAACGCTGCTCTCTTTTGAGCTGAGTAACTCAAACGATTTTTCAGTGATTCTTAAGAAAAACTGTCAAGATGGATAACCTTTTTTTCTGAAAAACAGGAAATCAATCAATTTAGCGAATTTAGATATTAAATATCTTGTAGAAAGAATAATTGTGCTTTTACACGATTTGAACAATTTTGCTATTAAACCCAGTATATTAATATCGAAATAGTAACTTCATGTCAACCAAAAACAATAGACCTTCGTAATTTTAATTTAATTAGATTACTTAGGTGGACGTAGCTTAGGTGATAACAATGCGAAACTAATACAATGTCCAAATACTTTCACTCATATTTACGTGGCGGGGTGGATCTTTCTATTCTCTCCCTATCTACAAGCAGAAAAAAACAAAAGGGATTTTTTCTTCCTAACTATAAGTTAAAAAAATGGTTCTCAAGGTTGATTGTGATAGATAGATGTGAACAGACTGAGATAGATAGATAGATAGATAGATAGATAGATAGATAGATAGATAGATTTCATATCCATGTATTATATTGGTTGGCAATTAATTATATCCTTCATTTCATTTTTTGATAAATTGCAAAATGATTGAAATAGATAGATGTGAACTGATAGAGATAGATAGATGTGAACAGACTGGGATCGAAGTATAGAAGGATATGAACATACAGAAATAGAAATGAACAGATTGTGATAGATCTGAACAGAGTGAAATAGATAATAGATAGATAGATAGATAGATAGATAGATAGATAGATAGATATGAACATATAAAAATAGATGTGAACAGATTGTGATAGATCTGAACAGCGGGAAATAGATATATAGAGAGATGTAAACAGATAGATAGATAGATAGATAGATAGATAGATAGATAGATCATTTACACTTGATATCCATTCCTGCCTGCTGTACGGACCAATTTAAGTAAATCGCCATTATTTAGCGGTCTTTTATCAATCTCTTTTTATTTTCTTAATACTTTACAAAAGACAAAGTAAGATTTAATTGTACAGACTTTACAAGACGAAACTGAGCCGCTACATTTCAAGGCACTTTAATGAAAATGCACTTTGATGACTTCGCTTTCCTATCTTGATTTGCAGTCCAAGCTGCCTTGCGTTTGCTTCTGCCTCCAAGCTAAATAAAAAAAATATTCGTGTTTTAAAATGTATTTTTCTTATTCTAATTATATTTCATTTATTTAATTTTGATTTTTTTTAACAGTTTGATAACAATAAAAATTAAAGAAAAAAATTCGTCGGAAGATTTTTACAATAATTGGGTGTTCCACCATATTTTAATGAAACTCTCATGAAAAAACAGTTTCAGGTTTTCGTCTTCTTATCAAGCTAAATAAATCTGAATATTTTGAAATATATTTTAGGTAGTTTTTAATTATATTTCAGTTTTATTTATTTTTGCCTTTTTTGTTAATTGCAACGTAAATATTCAATCAAAACTAAGGCTTATTATGGAAATTTAGATGTGAGTCTTCTATCATATTTCATGAAAAAATGATATTTTTAAACCGATTCTTTTCCTTTATCATTTCTCCCAAAGGAAGGCGACAAAGGGACTAAGGCGTAACATGTTGCTGATTGTGATAAAAAAACATTATTAAGTAGAAAGAAGAATACGGGGTTTACTGAATATTTCATAGGCTGACTAGATTCTAGAGCTTCGAAATCATACGTGCATTCATTTCAACTCTTCTTATTAATAACTGCATTGATTATTTCCAGAACTTCTAATGTAACTAGTAGCGAGCACTCTTGAAAATAGACAACATTTGGCGTCATTCTGATGTCATATCTACTGTTGAATACTTTTTTTGACGAAAAAAGTCTTCTTTGAAATGTCAGGTAAACTGGAAAGAAATAATGCAGTTATTAATAATTGCAGTCAAATTAATTGGTTCAAATTAATGCATGTAATATTACACAGCCCTAGCATCACACCATCATAATCAAACTATGAACTCCCCCCCCCACCTTCATATCTGGAAAGAGAAAATGCAGTCATTAAAATAAAAGAGTTGAAATGAATGAATGCAAGACTCCACAGCTCTAGCATCCTTCCTTCATATTCAGCCTATGAACTTTTCAGTCAGCTCAAGTAAAAGAATAGATATTAAGAAAAGATAAAAGGATGATTGATATTGCATTTCAATTTTTGAAAATCAAATTTGATTGGAATGTAATGGGCTGGAAGTGACATTGTTTTCACTCATTTCACAACAAGTAAGGCAATAACGCCACTAAAATATAATAAAATTATTTTACTGAGTGTGGAAGAATATGAGAAAGGAAAAAACGTTTCAAAGGAGAGAGAACAATCAAATACAGGAATTAAGAGAAAAAAAAAGATATTCTAAACGTGTAAATAGAAGCGTCTGAGAACCCCTATTCAAATCAATCGCTGATATCAAAATCCGCGTTTCAATTTAATATGGTTATACCATGTAATGATTTTTTTTTCGTGTATAGGTGAACATTTAAGAAAAACTCTTTCATCTCCCCTAGGACAAGCTAACGCAATAAATTATCGGAACTTTGACGCTATGACCGACCTCGGTTTGTCATGGCATTTAAAACCATCTTTTAATAGCTGGGCTTGATCATGATCCTGCCTCACTTTTAAAACATCATACATTCAGGTTAAGTGATATATCGCTGTCCTGTAAACAGTCGAATTCCACGTTAGGAAATCTTCATTGGCAAAGCCAAGTCATAATGCTGCCTGATGGAGAAAGCTAGATATCTACTCTCCCAAGCAAATCTACACCAGTGTATCATAAATCAAAAGAAAAATCCGTCAACACAAAAATAAAAACAATATTTCCACACGTGATTATACATGACGTAATTTTCACTTGACAATATGAATAAAATAGCGTTTTCTAAATTCTTGCACTTCCTTTGAAAAGTTTGCTTTGTTAATAGTTACTTTGTTTTAATAATTAATGTCGTTTTTGCCTTGAAAAAGTTCCTATTGGACGAAACGCGTCGGCTAATAATACAGTTTTCCTAACGTATTTACCTTTACACATAGATAGATATGTTCACACAATACAAAGCTCGTGAGGCATAAAAATAGAGGCTCTGTTTAAATTTTAATGACGAATGAAGTGATACGAATTATACAGGAAGTGGTAAGAAGTGAAAATTTTCAGAATGAGGAAGATGTCTAGCGATTGTCACATGTTTGAAAAAATTGTAATATTCTGGAAAACATCCATGCGAGTGTGAATTCCAAAATCTAGAAGTTCT
>CAHIKZ030001713.1:6195000-6217500 GCA_903632075.3 Acanthosepion pharaonis
GTGCAGTCGACAAAATCAAAAACAAACGCGCATGTGCGAAATTAAAAATATAAAATGGCGAAGTTTTACCCAACGTAACCTTTTATATATATATATATATATATATATATATATATATATATATATATATATATATATATATACAGAGAGAGAGAGAGAGAGAGAGATTGAGAGAGATTACGCAAAATGAAAATAACACTGACATGTCATTTAAACATATATATTTACCAAACTTACAACAAAATACCTTGAAATGCTAACGGGAAAATTTATTCAATAAAACCGACATTGGCTTCAAACACGTATTTCGACTCCTGAATCTCTACTGCACGTTGTCCTTGTTTATATTGGTGAATCCTGCCATGAATCTGACCTTCAATTCATCCTTGGTGTTACAAGGAGGTTTATCGGTCTCTCGCTCAACTGAACCCCACATAATAACCAAGGGGTCTGCAGACTGAGGATTTAAGTGGCCAGATGTAACCGGTGATGTGATCGCAGAAATTGTATGACAGCTCTGACTGGGTTCACCAGCTTGAGTTGCATGGTGCAGTGTCCTTTCACCGAACATAGGATCTTCCAGCAGGCACTGTTCTTGAACCAGGGCAGCATTGCTATATAATATATTAACTTTTTTTAAAAATCAAACTGTATTCAAAAATACAAGTTCAACGAAACAAAAGACACAATCACTGCTTCTAGTAATGTCCACACAAACATGTATATGCCCAAAAGGTGAGTATCATCTAGTATATATTCATTGTATTCAATGGACACGAATGGTTAGAAAGTTCGCATTCTGACAATTAGAACCGGGTTCGAATCTGACCATGGTCGATTTCTCAGGAAGGAGACTTCCTGATGTTATCGGACTAGAGTGGTTGATCCCAGTATGCGGCACCTTTGGAAAGTGCCTGGAAACATTATTACATGTTGGCCCAAGCCTTGTGAGTGAATTTGGGTAAAAGGACCTCTTCGGCGCCGACGATAGCTGGGATAGCACGAAGTCATAATTCATCGTGGCCGAGGGCTTGAGCGTGCAGGCCTTGTTCAAATTTTTGATCTCGCTCGATCACACTATCTTTCCAAGAAACTGTAACTAAGTTTAGCTCAGCATAGGATGATTATAAGCCACAGGCTCTGTAATTGATAAATAAACAGAAATGCGTCTGAGCAAGGGTCTGCAATAGGGAATGGCTAGCCGCCCAAGTAGACAGGTATCGTCGAATACGATTCGCCGGCTATATATATATATATATATATATATATATATATATATATATATATACATTTAATTGTGAAAGGGGAACATGTATCATGTTTTCCCAACTTCAAAGCTCCCAAGAAAATAAAATTTCGGAATTAAATGACCCATAAGGTGTTGATATGCTGTTAAAGAAACAAGTCGATCAAGTTAATCGTACAACTAGACATGGTGCAGAGAATATGATGGAAGTAGCATAATAATTACAACTTCGTTTTTAAAGGAAACGGGTACCACAAGGACAATTGTATGTATAATGACTAAGAGAATGAAAAATGGGTTCTTGGAGAATTTAACACTAACAGAACATGTCGAATGAACGAGAAGCAATAAGAGACAGCGTGTATATTATTTTATGAATTTACTTTGAATGTTTAGTAGGAGGTAGATGAATGATAAATCGTCAAAGGTTATTTGTTGCAACAAAGCTAGGTAGTCGTGGAGAGCTATTACCTCCAGATTTTCTGCTTGAAATTACAACCTTCCTTTTATCGATTCATCAACTTTTCATTTTTTGGGTTCTTTCATTGTTATTATTACAGAAAATGAATTTACTGGAAATATGAATGTTTTACTCTGTGAGAAAAAAAAATGGACTTTCGGTATATTAATGTTGGCGTATTCCCAGTCAGGGTGTCTGCAATAATTACGAGGCAAATATAACTGTTACGAAAAGAAATATATGCTTGTAAAATCATTCAGTAGGAATCACGGATCACACAGTATCGAAGCAGACTTTAATCAGGTCAACTGTCTAATGGATTTCTTTGTTTACTAATTTTCATTTGGCGAGGAAGTGAAAAGGTTTTCTTTAAAATGCCGTTCCAATGAAAAAATCCTAAATTTGCAACATTTTTCAATCGCTGAATAAATTAAAGAACATGTTCTTCAACGAGTCCCTTTCGCGTGATCCAACGTTAATTTTCCGCGAGGAAAAACGAATCTAAGAATGTAGAGAGAAGAAGAAGAAGAAGAAGAAGAAGAAGAAGAAGAAGATGCTGATGATGAGGAGGAGGAAGAAGAAGGACGAACAAAAGAGAAAAGAGGACCAGGAGAAGGATGATGAAGAGAAACAAGAAAATAAAGAATTCAATTAAAACAGAAAATCGATCTTAAAACTAATTACACGAAAATGGACAGCGACAAAAAAAACACATGCTTTACGCATGTGGAAAAGGAAGCTACACTCAGACCATTCCCCTCTTTCGCGTGAAAAAAAAAATCAGCAGATTCCAATTCAGAAAGTTGCTTGTGATTCGGTCTTTGTACTGTCATCATTAAAGTTAGGAAAAACGCAGTGAATGTGTTATAGAAATCGCGCCAATTTTCAAAATCCCCGAGGATGAATGAAGGCGGGTTAATTATAACTGGGTTGTTTGGTAGAAAAGTGGTGTGCTGGAAATAGAAAAAAATAAAGAAGAGAATAGTGTTTGTCATGCGAATAATTTGACAAGCCAACCGCATGCGACACCGTTAAAATTCACTTGTGGTAATTGCAAAACTGGTGAGAAATTAAAATATACGTCTTTACTATCGCAGATTTTATAGCTAGAGAAATGTAACCGCGACTGTATATTGACAAAGCTTCTAACATATTTTAAATGAATCATTAAAATTGGGCCAGAATTTGAAGGTTTTGGTTACTTTCATTTTCAGGATGCATCTCCAAAATTCTAGATGACCTGGATTTGGGAGTTAATGTATCGTCTGAACTCCCTCGCACTGTTCAACAGTGGGGAACTGGCTTGTAACATTCAATAACCCCAAAACGGAGCTAGTCACATTTCATCATCATGGTAAAGAGACTAAGCTATCTCCAATCATAATGAACAGTTGGTAGTGAGACTCCTTGCCTTGAACGTCTTTTACGACTGACCTCAATTTAACTCCTACATACTAATTGTCGATAAAGAAACTGGAAACATCGCTTCATTCTACCGCTCCAGAAAACATCTGACTTCTGCCAGTCTCCATCTTCACAAGAGCCAGATCAGACCACAATAATGGTGTACTGGTTCCAAATCTGAGACGTTAATGCCCAATCTACATAATCCATTCTCGACAAAGTTCAAAAGCTTTTATTCGGTACTACCCACTTTCCTATGGACGTACAGCTGTTAGTCTCTCTAGTGCTAATTTCACGGCTGATGTTGAAACAATCTAGACTACTTAACTTCACCAATCCAGATCTACACAATTATGACTTGCCATAATTCGTACTCGGACTCGAGTCCTTTTTATTCTTTCATATTCCATTGGCAAGAAAGAAGTTTTACTCATACATCTTCTTCCCTAGAACTCTTACTTTGTGGAACAGACTTCCCCGACCACTGTGATCTTAACCTCTTCAAATCTAGGGTCAGCCGTCATCTCTCCTACATATCCTCATAAGGTACACTTATCATTTGTCCCTTCAAACAACGTCGTTTGGTTACCTTCTATTTAGAGTGATTCTTGGGTGTTATATTAGGGAAGGAATAGTATTAAAAAAATTATAAATATATTTTTATCAATATAGAGACTTTTTCTGGGTCATGCTGATGCAATTATATGCACAATGAATGGGTTTCTATGTATGTTTCAAATATTTCTATGTATCCCGCCAGGAGAATTGTCATATTTCCAGGTAAGTCCTTATAGCTTTTAAGATCGTCTGTCCTTCTTTACGGCAGCGAATGTTTGGTGATTTCCTCAAAGATGAAGAAGAGACTCGAGACGACAGAGATGTGGTTCTACAGAAGGATGCTAAGGATATCATGAACCGAGCGCGTGAACCACGATGAGGTCTTAGAGAGAATGCAAACAGGGAGGAGGCTTAATATCAAGAAGAGGCAGTTTCTGGGGAAGGAGGCCCTGGAGAATGTGGTCCTTACGAGTCGAATAGAGGGAAAGAGAGACAAGGGAAAATAACGCATGACATACCTAGCAGCTTTAAGCAAGTGAATGACAGAACGTGGCCTGGGGGAGGTGGCAGAGGGAAGAAACTTGTTGAGAGCTGCAAGAGATAGAGAGAGGTGGAGAGCCACGATCGCCTACGCCCTGAAGAGACACGGCACAGAGAAAGAATGTACACACACTTACCTTTAAACATTTAGATTTGAGTGGAACTGAACTAAGCCTGGGGAAATATCAGCTTGTTCGGAAAGTAATTACGTATTTCGCCGCTGTGAATGATGATGAAAAGACAGAATCATGGTTGAATTGTAAGTAAGGTAGTCTAAAATTTGCTTAGCATTTCTCTTATCTGACAGTGACGTTTATAGTGCATTTCGAAGTTTAATTTGGAAAATATTCAAAAAGAAAATTTGAATTTTTTCGTGAACTTTCGCTTGAGAACCGAACACAACTTTGTACCATCTTTTAAACTTTTGTTTTAGCGTGATATTGTAATAAAAATGTTTTTACATGCCAACAGAAAACGAAAAAAGACGGTGATTATCACAAAATACGAAATCAGTGAACACAACAAATCCAGCATCTCCCACAGTATTTTCGTTTGCCCATGTGGAATGTGCAATTTATTTTCAATTACACGCTCTTGCAAACATGGAGGAACATTAACAGCAGACGATTACTGTAAGAAAAATGGTCTAGTAAACCAAGTATTATGTTGAAAGCGCCCTGCCTTACAAAATGGAATAAGAAATAAAGCAAATAAGAAAATGCATGGGTAAATTCTGCATAAAACAAACTCAAAAATTAATATTGAACTGTAGATTCTTGCCCGTCATTCATAATCTTATTTTCCATTTTAAGCACCTAAGAATTTTCATTGTTTTCGATGCAAAGGACAATTCCTCAAAGGCAGAATAATACTCCTAAAACATAAGAGCTTAAAATGGATTTTCAAAAGTTTCAGTGGAGAAAAACCACGTTTATTTAAACATGGAAACAAAAATATACTTTACCGTTCGATAATCGTCGTTGAAAATTCTATTAATTACTTTTTTTTATAATGTTTTAATAAATTTATATAATTTGCATCGTTTTTGAGCGACACAGTATTTAAAAAAAAAACATGAATAAATTGGAAAAGACAAAGATAAGAAAACTTTGTTCTTGTGAAGAGCGTATTAGCATTTAACGTTCTGCTTCCAGGAAAATTCTGTCTCAATGATCGTGAACAAAATATGCATTCGCAATCTGCTCTTGAAATATTAGCTTTTAACTGGAACCAAACAATAATGCCTGACTTTAAATTCAAATTAAACACAAAGTAAACCCTAGTAGCAGAACGTGATAAAAGTAGATTGTTTTTTGGGGTTTTTTTTTAAAGATAGAAACATTAATTTAAGTAACGCTCTTTAGTATATGCTTCATACCAGTAAATACAATGGTCTGTATTTAATACAAATCTGAAAGACGTGTCCTACGAGGAGTTGTTAAATGGTGACCTCACTATACACGAGACACCTTCTAAGAGATACCAAAGTTACCTTTACACTCGGCGTGATGCCAGAATATTAAAATTGCAAGGTTCATTAGAGTGCTGAATCTGGCACCAAACATATCAATGGCGACGCCGATATATACACGGGGATTCAACCAGCATAACATCGTATATACATGCACACGACTGGTAGATGACAGGAAGTTATATCAACGCCCCGCCTGGGTACGAAATGTTACTGTTGCTCACGTCATCGTAAGTAGAAGGTCAACGTTTGAAGAAAATCCCCCAAATCACACACCCTAAAGCCGACATTAACTCATCGGAGTCCGCAAGAGAATAAACAATAATTTTACGCAGGAATGAATAAGTGTCGTTTTCTTGTTAGGGTAGAGGCTCGCTGTAGGTTGGAGGCACGGTGAGAAATAAATAGAGGCCCGTATTGTGGAATCGGAGAATTCGAATTCCACTCGAATCCAGTACATTCGTGCTAATACCCTTGGAAAAAGTATGAATCCTCTTGTTTTTCCCTCCAGCTATAGGTAAAAATGGACCGGATTCTATAGCTTTGAATGGTAACTTGTCTACGAAGAAAGAAATGGCAACCTAATGCGGGGAAAAGCTGCCTCGTTAGTCATGTATCGAAAGATACATGATCGCCTAAGCGTGTATCACGCATGACACATAACTGATTCTTGTTACACGTTACAGTTCTCGAGACCCATATTTTATAAAACTCATAAATGCGGAAAAATGATGTAGCGACAGGTGAATCATTCTTTCGCCATTATGAAGTTAAACATCCAAACAGACAGTGATCAAAGATAATCCAGAATTGAAGAGGTTAAGACACTAGCGAAAGACTAACAACCTTTCGGTGATTATGCTCCATAACTAAACAGTTGCTAAAGAAGAAAGCTTAAACAAACAGAATAAATATAGCAAAAATAAATATCCTATCTATTGTCTATTCGAAAACAAAACCCTTCAAAACTAGATCATTTTAATCCCGTTTGTATTTTGTTGGTAAAGAGGAACTTCTACTCAAGAATCGCCTTCGTTCGTCGTGGATCATAATATCTAAAGAATTCTTCCACTTTTATTACTAGTAACCTCTTCAAGTCTAGGGTCAATCGTTATATATCCTACATATCCATATAATATACACCTTATATTCTCTCCTCTTACGCCCTTGCAGCAACCTCATTTGGTATTTACTGGGTGAATAATAGTATTAAAATGATTAGATGACTCCAACGTACACGAAAGGATCCGAAACGGAAAGCTTTCACCCTAGATAATCCAATCATCATCAAATATGTTCGGATCTGACGAATGAGATCACCGCAAAAAGTCTGTTTGAAATACACTCACACTGGTTGAAAATATTATCTGAAAGGCAACATGGTTAACCAACTTACTCTATGTAACTTGTGATTTGAAAAATGTTTCAAAATTGCCAAAAATATTTTTCACCCCCCCACAAAAAAAACCCTGAAATTACCCGTTCAGGTGTATAATAAGATCTATAAGAGAAAATATTGTCTGACTTTATAGATTCAATTGGAACATACACCCAAAACTGCATCATAACCAGATGGAAGCGGAAAGCAATCGACAGAGGAGACGTTTGACAAGGGCACATTCTGACCAAGAATTTGGTGAGTTTTATAACGGCTGCCTAAGCTGCTATCATTTACCACGGACAGCGTTAATGATGAAAGAATATATATGAAAAAAAGGGCGACAGAAGAAACTCGATATATCAAAGAGATCATGCCGGTGAACATTCCAAAAAAAGTGTTGATAGATTAAGTAGTAAAACATGAAAAGTGGATACTTTGCAAAACAGCTAAATTGAAAAAGGATAAGTCTCCATAAAAAAAAGACAGTTTACAACATTCTTCTAACGCCATTGTGTAAGTCGATACGATCTGTCACCTGTCAAAACTAAGTGCAATTCATGCACATATCGGAGAGAAAGGACCAAAACATTTTTATTGCCTGAGATCGCAGCGGCGATTAAGGACACGGAAGAAAGAGATCCATATTATGTTTGCCAGTTCTTTGAAATAGAAATGTGAATTATCATTTCAGTCTCTTTGATCGAGTCGGAAGAAGATTTTTAACGACATTAAATTAATATATTATTTAAAGTTTTTGGGGGGTTTTTTTAAGCGTTTCATCCCAAGCAAGGCGGGAAGCGACTAGCACGCAAGGAATTACAGAGAGTTGGAGCGAGACCAAATAGGAGTGATGGAGGAAAGGATGATGAGAAGGATAGAGGATAGATCAAGACATCTGGAGACGTTGATTGACATTACATTTGAATAGTTGGAGATTATAGCTCTCAGGGAAACAGGAAAAGGGGAGGGAGTTCCACAGACGAGAAGTGCGAGACATGAAGCTATTGGAGTAGAAGAGACGGCTAAATTTAACAGTTTCGACAGTGAAAGGTTGAGAGCGAGATGCCAGCCTAGTTGAACGCTTAAATTCATGAAATTTGAGAACCAGCGAAAGCGGCTCATCTGAGCAGTTACCATGAAAGTATTTGTAAAAAATGACAGAGGAAGGCGACTGCACGTCTGTGAGAGAGCGACTTCAGACGAGATGCCAGATCAGGGACAATTGCATTGCATATCCATCTCTGGATTTTATCAAGAACCTTGAGATAAACAGAAGGGGCTCCAGACCATATATGGCAGCAATACTCCATACAAGGTCGAATGGTTGATTTGTAGGATCGACTCCGGCGAGAAAAATGTCCTGGCACGGAAAAGGGAGCCAACTTTCCTTGCGGTGGACGAAGATATTGACAATTAGGATAATGAACATGACTTTTATCGACCACAATAAAATTCTTGCGTAATGTTCCTATTATTAACGCTCAGAACAAGTCGATGTCTCTTTCTTCAACTACTTATGACGGATACTCTATATAAATATAGATACGAATAAAGACACCAAAGACTGGATATGAATAAGTATTGAAGTCCGTTTAGTTTATACAAACAGATAACAAGAATATATTTTCTAAGCTGTTTTCCTAAACCAACTGATTGGATTACGTATATATATATATATATATATATATATATATATATATATATATATATTTCAATTTGGCACTTATCGTAACAATGGATGGAACTCGGCGTTATGTTTGGTAAGCTTGTTTCCGTTTTTGTTTGAGAGACCTATGTACGCCGTAAAAGGCTATAATAAAATTACTATTAAATCATTTTGACAGACATTTATTTCATGTACAGTGTTTAATTGTAATTTATAACAATCGGAGAATCTTAATATATAATATTTATATTATCAACTATATGGATTCATAATTTGGTTACTTCTTTTTGCTTATAAGCTGCGTTCTAAATGCTTAGCAAGTTACTATATTTAGTGTAGAATTTGGCTTTATTTGAATGTTTTTTAACAAGGGAGGATAGTGTGACAGTAAAATCTGAAGGATTATTTGGGTAGCAAATGTTGCATTCAAAAAGCTAAGCAAGGTATTAAGAAACAGGAAAAATTCGTTAGAATTAAAGATAAAGAATACTGAACTGTTAAGTCAATAGAATCAGCCTATATACCAGTGAATTCTGGACAATATCCACAGAGATGAAGATGATACTTGAAGCAAAAGAAATGTGGTTCTACAGGAGTATACTGAGAATACCAGGGGCAGAATATATGAGAAAAGACTTAAATGTTTTAGAGGAAAGGGAAACAAAACAGGTATTTATACTTTACATCAGGATTAGACAGTTGAAATTTCTAGTATATATAATGAGAAAAGTGAGCTTAAAAAATGTGATACTCACCGGGCATATTGAAGGCAAGAGGGACCCAGTAAAACAACCAATCCAGCGAGCTTGATTAATTCGATGATGAAACAAGGTTTAGAAGCGATAACAAAAAGACAACATTTATTAAGAGTTACACATGACAGGAGATTGTGAAGATCCATGACAACAACGCATAGAAGAAGAAGTCACTTATTTATTAATGTCAAGAGAGACCGAATTGAAAATAATAAATCACTAATATATTACTAAATTTTATATTTAAGTTCTACATACAAATTAAGAATCTTTATTTCGAAGAAACTGCTTAGTTTGAGAAGATCTAAGAATAATAGCGAAGATCTAAGAATAATGACCAGTATTTATTATTAAACCAGTTAGGAGTGAGTAGTGAGTTCAAAAATTTCAGGTACCTCGACGTTATGCAATGGTCAGCAAGCTTGTCTGGTAAGATCAATTGCGATTGAAGAGTCAGTACGATACTCATTGAGTGCGTCATACTTTCAGCCTCTTGCCACATCAAAGCGAACCATAGAGAGTAAACTTCACTGGGTCCTTATGCTATACCTAAGCTGCGCTTAGCAAATCACTATTATAAAACTATTTAAGACTAACTATATATATATATATATATATATATAATGCCAATTGGTAATTGGTAGAGATAATTTCAACGAGGACATTAATCCAAAGAGAGCCCAACGTAAATAACAGAGCAATATAATAATAACGAGTAAAGACAATTCGTAAAAAAAAGACAATCTTAAAAATCCATTTCGGTAACCTAAATGGATTTTTAAGGATTGTCTTTACTTGTTTTATATATATATATATATATATATATTCCAATAAAAGGTGCAATTAATTTACAAATTCATGAATTATTCATACAAAAACAAATACAAAGGTTAATGATTTAATTGGCGAGAAATCCATATATATATATATATATATATATATATATATATATATATATAGTGAAATGTATTAAGTCCGAAAATTATTTCATATTTTATTTAAAGAAATTGTATATTTAAAAATAACGTATAAACAGAAAAGCACAGACGCACACACACATAATGTCGCTATCACTAGTCATCACTCCAAACGCATTCGTAATCACCATTAGACTCATTCATCTTTTTACGAATTCTCTAAACTGTCCCCAGACTGACGCCCAAATACTGTAATATTCGTATTGAAGGTCCCGGTGCGAATGCCAAGCAGTACAGCATGTCCTTTCCAAATTTCTGGCGAAGTGAATTGCGTCATGTGTGACTCTTTCTCACAGATGGTGTCAAACTAACCTTATTATACAGTGTAATTGACAATATCATAAACAAACAACGCGAAATTTATCCATCGCAAGATTGATGTATCATTTTCTCTTGCATTGTTCATTTATGCATCTGGAGAGTTGAAGCTTTTTGATATATCAAACCTCTATATTTGTTCATATATTTATATTTTCACACACACACATACACACACACGTCTTCCTCTCGGAAAAAAAAATTCCCCAAAATAGGTTATTCCCGTTGATTAACCGTTATCGCTCTTTGCAGTATTGATGTTGGTTACCTTCCTAACTTTTTATTTCAAGTAGTGTGCAATGTCAACATCGACATTATGTCATTATCTTCTCTTCGAGTTACATGTGCTATCCAGTTTACTTGCTCTTGCAATTGTTAGTCCGCAATTGTTAGTCCTCATGTGATGTGGTTTCTGTTTTTTCGTACAGTTTTTGTGATTATGTAGCGCCAGTCCTAAATTTTCAAAGTTAGATAATCTTTGTTATGACCCTCAGTCTTCACTCGCTCAAAGCCTTTTTTTACCATTATCTTAGAATGCCGTTTTATACGACTGACAGTTTAGATATTTCTGAAAAGGTATGTAGTAACACCTAGATCGGTCCAGATTTCTGGGTGAACTCCAAGGTGCGGAAGCTTGGACGATAACGTATAAAGTAGCAATACAACGTTGAGATAACTGGGTACCCCTTTCAGCCAACCAACGAGATCCACAAGAATACAGCTATTACATCTAGAGTCTGCATTATTCGCTGAAAAGATGTTAATTTTGATAGACAACTGCTTTGGGAATCAATTACGTATTTTCTCTCTGGATTAACTTCAATAGTATTTTTATGTTTGGGTATGAATGCAAGGTAGCGGGAGCTTGAACTGAGAATTTTCCTTCTCCTAAATTGGTTGCCGCCCATTGAGAAGAAATCATACTATTTATTCCAAAGCATAACGTCTAAGACCCGCTATGGCAAGCACATTGTTGCGAATCACGCTCGTTCCCTTCGTATTCCATTGGTGAGATGCTAATTTTATGCGACAAGCTTCTTCGTACGAACCTCTTCTGAAACTGACTCTCAAGAGAATGCTTCCCCGATCACTAGGATCCTGGGTATGGCGAAAACTACATCCGCGTCCTGGGTAAGAAGATAAACTACGTCCAAAAGCAAGGCGTCTGATTAGGAGGTTATGAGGAGTGTAGAAGCACCTCTTAATTACTGGTGTTCCCAGGTCCACCCTGGCCCGGGGTGGTAGCACCTGTTAGGGGCCCAAATATAGGCAAATATTCGACCCGGAAACTGTGGCTAAAAACGCTATGAAAGTTTAAAAATAATTTTTAATACCCACAATATATTTTTTGAAGGATAAATTATTACCAGCAATACATTATTACCAGCAGTATATTTTTGAAGAAAATAAATATTACCAGCAATACATTTTTGAAGGAAAAAGCACTACCAGCAATGCATTTTGAGGCAAAGGTTATTACCAGCAATACATTTTTGGAAAAAATATTACCAGCAATAAAAATCTTGTCGGCATTAAATAACCCATTGAAGTTGATATGCCGTAAAACAAAACAAACCAAATCAAACTAGATAACTACAAACTTAAGCTGTTCAAGTCTTGCTTTAAACGTTATCTTAACATATTCCCATAAACTTTGCCTCTCACTCAGACATCCTCTACATTCAGTGGCTCTTGAGCCTTGTACAGGGTTAACATCATCGCAAATGAAATAAGTAGATTTAGATGGATACATGGATTTTCTTTTTTCATTAATGAGATGTGTATGAAAAAGGTTTTGGTCAGAATTTGAACCCGGCCCGCTGAATCCGCTTTCTGAGCCGAAACAGACTTATGCTATCAGCACATCCGTTCGCATATATGGAGCATATGTCTGTATCAATGGAGAGCAAAAATAGAAAGTTTACGAACTGGAAATATAAATAAAACAACTTTTTTTTCTTTTTTTTTTTTTAGTATCCCTTCAGCTATAACTATATTATCCGAATCTTTTAACAAAGGATAAAAAATAGACTCAATTTCTATCAATTGTCGCAAATTCTAACATCGAATCTAAATTTTACTGTTTGCTTTTGACTAACGCATTAATTCCATCAAATATATATTTTTCCTCTTGTTTCAATTCTTTGTTCGTCTCAAATGCGAGTTTGAAAAGAGTTATTTTTATTTATTTTCTTTAAGATTTTTGCCAGTATTGAATAATTTTCTTATTTGAGCTGATATCAAAGACAGAAACTTTAGGCAGAATTTTTAGCCATGCCAAACTAAATATAAGAACTTAACGATTCCAAAAAATGTCAGCAAGGAATGAAATAAGTATCGAAAGATCCGTTCAAAAGATGCACTTCACTTTTACTTTCCGTTTGCTTGTCAAAATATCATTAAAACAAAAGTCAAACGGCACTGTTTCTATTTTCCCTTGTGAGTGACTCAGCTGCGTTGATAAGCTCTCACTTGTTTTCGATTGGCGATCTTTTTCTTCTTTTTTTTTTTTTTTTTCGTATGTTTTTCTTTCTTTTTGTTCACTTATTTTGGTAGCATGCAATCGTGAGCTCTTTGAAGTTGGTTTGCTCCCGTCTCTTAAGGTTTATCAGTACAAACCAAAGAATCCAAGAAAAGTCAACCGCAGTAAATAATATATCTTCTGCCTGTAGCGGTTTCCCGACGGCTTTTTCACGAAAAGCCAATTAACAAGTGAGCTAATATTCACTTTTATTGATTGTCATTGTGAAATGATCTATTCCATACAATTTGTTGTCACCAGAAATTGTTAATCTTTGAGAAGAAATAAAAAGATATATTAAAAGATATTATAAAAGAAAATAAAAAGATTTAAGCTTGCTAATTTTAAAAAAATGTCTTTAAGAGTTGTTCTTGTAATATACATGACTAAGTTAAAAATTATCCGCACTTTCTCCATAACATCTTTAGGTTGGTTACACTCCATTCTGCGCATGCATGTTTATAGTTGGTACGAGGTGAATTAAGTTTGAGATTGATCACATCAGTTTTCTTGCTGTTGTTACAATGTAAACATGGCCTCCCCGCTAGCAGTATGCACTAAGGAGAAACACAGGACAGTGATCCGAATCTGCAAAGAACATGCAAATCCATTTGCCATTACGATCTGGTAAGATTGCTGAATCTGCTCGTCAGTGGTGGAAATTGACAGACGTCCTGCTCCTTTTTCGTGCGTCATGTTTGTCCGGCCACTTTTAAAGTTGTCGATCAACTCATACAACACTTCTTCTGTACCGTATTTTGGTAAAAGCGTCCGATGAATTTCAGTCCGGCCACATAAATCGGAACACTGCTATGTGTTTCTCCTTTGTGCACACTGCCATTTTTACACTGTAACAACAGCAAGAAAACTGGTATACTTAGAATCCACCATTAATAACATTTCTTATAATATAATATAATATTATATATAATATTATATTATAATATAATTCAATATTAATCTGCTCGATTTATGTATAACATGTGTTTATATAATTTCATCTTATAGGTACAAGGCTTGGTTCCAAACACATTAGTTAGATAACGCCAACCCTTTCTTTTTTTATTTTCAACCTTATATTATATTTCTATCTTAGTATTAGTTTTGTTATTTGATATTACTATGATATGAGAGTTACCGCCCCTTTATATTTTGTTTACTTTTGATTCAAAATTGGAATTCAAATAATTTTATTTTTTTTAATTTCTTGTATATTTTATTTGATCACCGTTCGAACTCATGAATTTAAATGACATAAACTATTATTAGTTAATTTTAATATTTTACGTAGCAAAAATTAAATCACCACAAGAACGCGAATTAAAAGTCAGATTGTATTTGCCCCTGATTATATGTATGTATTATATATATATATATATATATATATATATATATATATATATATATATATATATATATGCATTTATATATATTTGTATATTTAGGCAGCAATCCTTCCTTTATTCATGTTTCATTAAAACGACAGTTCCATCAGAACACATTTCAACTCACACTCAGATTTACCCGACACCATTAGGAACATACTAGTAGAAAACACAAATATATTAACTGCATCCACTTGCAAAAAAAAAAGACTAAAATAATGGAAGCTCTCTAATAAAAAAAAGAAAAAGCCAACTCTTAACATTTAACAATATTAACTATGAACAAAGCCACAATGTGCTAACCGTATTCGGAAACTAAAAACATCGCTACCACACACTGAACATACACAGAATACACACACACACACACACTCTACTAAGCTGATAATCGAATCATCCTTGATAATGGCTAAAGGTATAGCCGAAAGCGCTCGGAAATATAGAACATTTGGACAGTTCTTACACACCCTTTGTCCAGAAAAGAAAGCTCTTGTCAGAACACAAGAAAAATTAAATAAAAAGCACAACCGTAGTACCTTGTCTGTCGTTTTTTTAATGAAACATGCATTTATATATATATATATATATATATATATATATATATATATATATATATATATATATATATATATATATATATATATATATATATATATATATATATATTTATATATTATAAATAGGCAGTATTTATTCGAAAGCCTTCAATATATGCGATGGAGCTAACATATTTAGTTGCGCTGATATGAGTTTGTGAAACATTTGTGATCGTCAGCTGACGGCATCAAAGGGCGTGAAACCAAGGGTTACAAAATTACATCACTACAACTAAATATATATATATATATATATATATATATATATATATATATATATATATATATATACGCAATGAAATATTTCAATAATTCAGAATTACCCTATCTGTGTGACAAATTGTGGAACACAACTCGTTCGTAGCTTTTGTGTTTCTGCCCATGATGCGTGTTTTTTTTTTATGTACGTCTGTCTTGTACTTGTATGTGTTTGATAAGAGAGACTTGTTGCAAATAGATAAACCTCAGAGTTTAACTCGAATTCGATAATCAATCGAAATGTAATCATTGGAAAGTGCTCATTTTTTCCATTTCTTTCGAAAGGACCCGATACACCATGATAGATAAAATTAAAACAATATTGCATTTAAATTAATCTTATACTGTTTAACTATTCATGAGTTTATAAAAAAAATCTCTCACAAATTCATTCTAACGTGTAGAAGGATTGAAAAATAAAGAAACGATGTGCCATATTATTATAAAATTCATTATTATTGTAAAAGTTTAATTAATTTTGAAGTTAGAACCAGAGTTGACATTGACACACAATATTCATTGAGACATTTTGAGAGAGCGGGTATTTCCATGAATGGAGATATTTTTTATATTTCTTAATGTTTCGTTATTTTTACAGTTAGCCAAATCTAGAAATCCGTTGTCCGTACAGATTTGCATGTCAAGCCAGTACCTTGCAAATGCGTGATATGTTCGTAGATGGTTGTTATATTTAGCTGATTGTTAAGAAGACAAAAAAAAAACATAAATCATTTGATTCTTCAGCTCATCAAAATTTTGAACGGCATCCGAAAGCTATCGTAGTTCGTGCGTAAATCATGACAAAAGCCGGACAGATAACCCGAAAATAAAACAACAATTTTCAGAAAGAAATAAAGAAAGACAGAACGAAAAAGAATCAAAGAAAGAAAGAAGACAAAAAAGAATAGATAGCGGTGTTTCTATAATAAAAGAAAATCTAAAGAAAGGAAAAATTAAAGGGAAAATTAAGTAGCCGTCCGAGGAAAGGAAATTATTGAAACAGAAAGAAAACCTACAGCACTATGTCCAAAGAGAGGAAGAAGAATAAATAAGTGGCAAAAGAAGAAGGAGGAGGGAAAAAAAGAGGAAAAAAAAGAATGGAAAATAAAAATGGAAGAAAGGAAGGAAAGAAAAACATAAAGGAAGAAAGAAAAAATAACAACGCTAAAGAAAGAAAGAATAACAACGCTAGGGAAAGGAAGAAAGAGTTACAATGATAAAGAAAAAAAGAAAGAGAAAACAAAAAGAAAGAACGAAAAAGAAAGAGTAACAAGGCTAAAAAAGAAAGAGTAACAATGATAGAGAAAGAAAGAGTAACAACGCTAAAGAAAGAAAGAACGAAAGAAAGATTAACAAAGCAAAAGAAAGAAATAGTAACGACGCTAAAGAAAGAAAGAAAGAAAGAAAGAAAGAAAGAAAGAGTCACAACGATAAACAAGGAAAGAAAAAGAAAAGAAAGAAAGAATGAAAGAAAGACAAAAAATAAAAGAAAGAATAAGAACTTTAAAGACAGAAAGAAAGAAACGAAGCAATTCGAGAATTTAAAGTCATGGAGATATTTACGAGATTAGAAAAGCGAATACCGAAGATAAATAAAGAGAATAAAAATTCTAAGAACGAAAAAAAAGAAAGAAAATTAAAAGAGAAAATGAAATTCGGATAAAAACGTATAAAATAAGGAATGAATGACAAGAGAGAGAAAGAGAAAAAAAAAAACATTTCAATGATTTCCAAACCAAAATCTGAAATACTATTATTATAAATCCAATAATATAAATTCTCATTGATTCTCACGCTTACCCGATATTCATTCAACAATTATTCATAGTTTTGTACTGAATACTTAGTTGTTATGCGTCCTGGCCGACGGTTTGAGAGTAACGGTATTGTTCAGATTGTTGATCACGCCAGATAATGCGGTCTCTCCCAGAAACGCTTAGCACAGAACCCGTATAAACTACAGGCGAGCTATCTGGGCATTGAACAAACACAAATATGCCTGAACAGGCGTCTGGAACTGGGATTCGTTAGCCGCCCAAGTAGACCGTCATACTCTGATACGAGTCGCCAGAAATTATATAGCTAGGAATAGAAATAAAATTGATTTTTTAAAACCGTATTTTGTAAACAGATTCACTTCGTAGATTGCTGTGTCTTCTTGCTGTCTGAGTTCATATTTTCCTTCAGTTCTTTTTCTTATCATTTAAAAGAGATGAGAACATACTTAACAAGTTGTCAGTGAGCTCACATTTTATCGAGGCTGCAGTCGAAACTCTTTTCAACATTAAAAAAAAAGAAATGAATCGTTATAGTTTCACTTTAATAAGTGCGGTGAGGCGACGAATTCTTAGTTTCTGTGCTGTGTCTCCTCAAGACGTAGGTAATCATAACTCTTCACAACTACTTCGTGGCTCTCAGCAACGTTTGTCACTATACTATAATATATATCTCCGACATCCAATGAAACACACTCGCTGTTTCTGTCTTCTCTTGTCTTCAATATGTCTTCTGAGCGGTAAATTCTCCAGGACAACTTTCATCATTATGTCTACCAGAGATTTCAACTGTTACTTTCTGAATTTAATTATGTATTTCTCGATGTCGTTTTCTTTAGAACTTACTCATTGCTCCCGTGTTTTGCCTAGGGTATTCTTGACATCTGTCTGTAAAGTCATGTTTCTATTGCTTAGGAAACTATTCAGTCCCATATATATATATATATATATATATATATATATATATATGAAAGTGCAGTTTATTATACTTAATTTCCCTAACTCTTTGTGTCTTAATAATTCAGTTCTGTCTGTAAACAGTTTTGTAACTATTTAAACCATTTACGTTATTCAGACTTTTATCCTCATCTTTACTGTCACATTCGTGACGTTTCGGCCGTTGTACGCTCCGTCCCTCTTCAGGTGATATTTGTTGGAAGTACTTGAACAGAAATAACAGAATATGAACTCTGGAGAGTTTTATCCAAAACTTCGATCACAATACTCAACACGTTAGCCGAAAATTGGAAAAATATAATAAAAACTAAACAGACTTTGTCTGTTCTTTTTATTAAAAATGTTAGGATGAATATTTTCTGCCTATATATATATATATATATATATATATATATATATATATATATATATATATATTAGTGTTTAAGACATTTTATTATATCCTTACTCTGTCCTGGACATTGAGTTCTACCTGAATTCTATCCTCTTGGAATTTTTATTAAAAAAATATACATGTATGTGTATGCATGTATGTATATATATTTATATATTTTGGATATGTATGTGTATATTTACCACTAATATATATATATATATATATATATATATATATATATATATGTGTGTGTGTGTGTGTGTGTGTGTGTGTGTGTGTGTGTGTGTGTGTGTGTGGTAATCATTTTACCCCAAGCAAGCCAAGAAAGCCACTTACATCAAGAATGATACTGATTATGTATGTGTATGCATGTATGTATATATATTTATATATTTTGCATATGTATGTGTATATTTACCACTAATATTATATATATATATATGTGTGTGTGTGTGTGTGTGTGTGTGTATGGTAATCATTTTACCCCAAGCAAGGCAAGAAAGCCACTTACATCAAGAATGGTACTGATTATGAAAAAATATAAGAAAAATATAAATAAAGGAATTTAAGACGACGGAACAGATCGATACACATTGCATTGAAATTTTTTTTAGACAAATCTTGAATGGAAAGTAAGAAGCCGGAAGAGATTTCTTCAAGAGAGAAAGGCCAGAGAAGAAATTGTTTGCATCAATCTTAGGGTAAATGTGGCCAGTTTTAAATGTAAAATGATAAGATCTTATCGTCATATACATTTAAAATGTTTTATTTTAAAGTCGACTTTGTTTCTTATTACAATGAAAGTTATTTTTGTGGGTATATATGAGAGAGATAATATCTTGGTATACATACATACACACACACACACACACAGATATATATATATATATATATATATATATATATATATATATATATATAATAAATATAAATATATAGGTATGCTAAGATACATCTTTTCTTGAAAAAGTATTATCAAGTTGTAGAAAGGAGTTTGCCAAATCTCACGAACCCCAGTCACGAGATACAATCTCGAACTCCAGACACATAAGCCTACAATTATCATTCTTACCTGATAAATGCTGTATATCCCGTTATTATTTTTTCGGGTACTGATGATAATCAGCAGAAGGCATCTTCCTACTGGTACTGTAAATCGTTCGTTCATCTCGGCATTTCGAACGGGAACTTCACGAACCCCAACAGCAGCCACGTAATCCAGGCTGATCGTTATATTTCATGTCTACACCGAGAATACCACGCTTACTGCCGTCTTTTGCATACTATTGAAACAAACCAGTTAGTTCAATAACCCTACCGTTAACTCCAAATGTACTGTAAATTCGCAGTATCTATTTTACACCATGTTTTGTATAGTGTTGGTACATCAACAGACAGACAAACCAATTACCATCCTCAAAGAAGACGACGTCACTAATTTTGTCGGCACAACATAGGATAATCTTCCAGGAATGAACAGAATGGCATCAAGACAAAGACGACAGGCATACTCTATTCCATTCAAGTTACAAGTAATTGTGCTAAGCGATATGGGAAGAGGGTAACTGAAAGGTACTATGGATCACCGAAAAAATAATTTGGGAATAGACAAAGAAGGAGTCGGAATTTAAAAAAAAAGGGAAACGACAACGTAGACTACGTTCTAAGCAAGCAAAATTTCCAGATCTAGAACAAGTCATAAATTGCATGGGAAGTATGGAATATACACTCTAAAAATGTGCAAGGCAAATATACTGGCAGCCGAGAAGAATATATTGGCTGATGAGTTTATTGAGTCCTCGTCTTGGTGTTACCGTTTTATGGAACGGTACAAATAGAATATGAGAATGGAGACTCGGATACAACAGAAGATGACTGAGGAATACGAAGATAAAATACTAGCATTTCACAGATACGTTATCGGCTGTCTTTATCAGCAGAGATTAATATACTGGCTAATGAATTTACTGGATCCTCGTCTTGATATTACTGTTTTAATGGAACAGAACAACTTGAAGATGAATGCGAAGACCTGTACTGCACAGAAAATGACTGAGAAATCCGTAAATAAAATACAAAAATTCCACAGATACGTTGTCGGCTGTCCATGTCAACAGAGATTAATACACTGACTAATGAATTTACTGGATCCTCGTCTTGATATTACTGTTTTAATGGAACAGAACAACTTGAAGATGAATTGAACTCCGGACTGCCCAGAAAATGACTGAAAAATCCATAAATAAAATACTAACATTTCACAGGTAGGTTGTCACTAGAAAAGATATAAATGATGAAATAGGGAATATGGATGAAGTCCCATTAACATTGGATTCAGCACTGAACAGGAATATTGACAGTAAAGGGGTACAGACAGTAACAATAAAAAAAAGCGGCCATAAAAAGAAAAATCCACTTTACTCTAGTTCTGTCCTGCTATACAGACACCCAAAAAAGAAAGTTTTTTACCTTCAAAGGTCTGATCCGTCTGTTAAATGATGAATGGACGAAGGCCGTTGAGACAAACGAAAAGTACGAAACGAATAGGTATAACATTGTGCTAAACTATTGAAAACCGAATTAATGATAACCACAAATATTTAATAAGAGGTCCAAAATGTGAAAAATTGTCGTGACAGAATGAAAAATGACACAGAAGATCACGTATTAAATCTCAAAATTTTTTTGAAAAATGAATTGGACGACTAACCACTTATAGCGTCGTATCATACGGGCAATACGGTATAAGATTATGTTATCAAACTGCTTGTCATATTGCCTCATTACTGACCATGCAGACAATATTTATAGTATTTGTACCAGAATATACTCTAAACCCAATATTGGGAGTGCTTAGCCTCAAAATATAGCAAATATACCAAATAATTATATAACTGTACATAAAGACACTCTCTTAAAAAGACACGTATATATGTATATATAAAATAATATTTATAGCTGCACATACTCTAAACCCAATATTGGGAGTGCTTAGCCTCAAAATATAGCAAATATACCAAATAATTATATAATGGTACACAGAGTCACTCGCTCAAATACACACGTATATATGTATATATAAAAATAATATAGGGAATTAATTAATTTTTAAAACGTTTATGTTTCTTATTAGTATAAAAGCTATTTTAGTGGATACCGATGTTTTAGTAGACGTCCCTCTTTATTTACACGTCATGAAATTTATATTACGGAGTAGATCATGGAAAGGTTTTTTTAAATTAAGTACCTCTATTTAGGAAAATCCATAGCATGACAAGAACGGTCTGAAAATTAACGAAAAAATTTTTCATGATAAAAGTATATTTCATTATTGAGAAGAAACACTAAAGTATTTTTTGAGTAATTTTGAAATTTTTACTCATTCTTAGCATGTCCGAAATTTTAGTTAAAAAAACTTGTTTACAGAAAAAACGGCTCTATATCGCCATATTTTAAAAAATTTTAAAAATAAGTTAAATTCTTCGTTTAAAATTCGTTTAAAAATTAAAATTTCAATATTTATTCGAAAAATTTAGAAAATTTGAAGTTTATTTAAAATATTTTGAAAAAACTTTTACTTACTTTCTTCGTAGAAAATGTTTTTTAAAGATAAAAGAGCCGATCTTCACGTTGCCGTTGATTGAGTGACTGATGACATCTATACTTGACAGCTGACGAGATTCGTTATCAGCACAGAATGGACATATTTTTTTTTAACGGACATACTTAAGTAGTAACTTGTAAATTTAAAGTAAAAAACTTTCGCCATTACAATTTTTTTTTTTTTGTTATGTACCATAAGTTTGTTGATACTATCTGGAGAAATTATAAATACTATTAAAAAATTAAAATACAT
>CAHIKZ030001713.1:6225000-6280000 GCA_903632075.3 Acanthosepion pharaonis
CCAGTAATAAGGAGTGCCAGAGAAAAGCAATGATAACAAAGTTGCAATATGAACTCTGGTAAAGACATGCAATGATAGCAAAAATTGCAATATGAGCACTGGTAAAAATGATGCTGAAAACATTAGGTTTATATATATACCCAGATGTCCTATATATATATATAGTGGAGAACTTTCAGAGGGGAAAATTAGCAGGAGATAACTGATAATGACATCCATATATATGGAATTAGAACAGTCTACCCCAGCGATCGAAATAAAGGGTTCAGTTCGAGATTCCAATCACCTGAAGAAAGGCCGGAGCGTACAACGGCCGAAACGTTGTGACAAATATGGCGACAAAGATGAGGACAATAGTCCGACTAATGTAAATACTGTACATAATACCTCATCTCAGAAATATAGACATATATATATATATATAATTATTTATTTAAAATATGATTCCAACGCTACATAAGAGTTCTCATGTAGCGTTGGAATCATATTCAGTAGATGCTGAAGAACCTCCTCAAAGATGAAGGATAGATAAAAAAGCAACAGAAATGTGGTTCTACAGAAGGATGCTGAGAATACCATGGACCGAACATATGAGGAACGACAAAACTCTAAAGACAATGTCGACAAGAATGACAAATATATTTATGAGGAAGAGACAGTTAAAATTTTGAGGAAAAGTTGGCTCGGAAATTTTGAAGAGTGGCAGAGGAAAACAATGCATAAACAACCTAACGTGGAACTAGAACAGTCTACACCAGTGAGCGAAATAAAGGGTTCAGTTCGACATTCCAATTACCTGAAGAAGGCCGGAGCGTACAACGGTCGAAACGTTGTAATAAATATGGCAACAAAGATGAGGACAATAGTCCGAATGATGTAAATAGTATAGCCAGGTAACTTTGTCAGATGACATCTCTTTTATCGGCATCTAAGAAAGCCGAAATGCATATATTTTCCACATTATCAGATATTTTTTTGCATTTGCAGTATAACTCATAGCAAGGATGAAGTATAGTCGCATGGATGTGGGTTTGTGACGCTAATCATGTGGCCTGGGTGACAAATTGGTGCCAGTGAGAAAATTCTTAGAGAACACTGTCCTAGATACTAACACTTTAGTTAAGTCGCGCATCTCTACATTCATTTCAACGGTCTTAATGGCGAGAAGAGAAGTATCAGCATGATACGAAGAAGAAAGGCTTTGAAGGACCTTGAATTCCACTTCTAGATCACAAGATTTTAGTCAGGCCAGGAAGTCATGCCTGCTACTAATGCAGTAAATCTCATGACAGCCTGTCATGTTATTGGAAAGGACGTTGTCATCGCTAAGTGGTCCTTCTTACATTGAGATTGCCTGAAGGAGCTTTGACACCTTAACATTCATGAATATCATGTGACCCATCATGTTAACTCATGAATATATGACTTCGTTTTTATATGCTGTTTATCGTCAGCACATCGACGATCGTAACTATCCATTGGTCTCTGTGTTCGTTAACATTCCAAGCAATGTTTATTTGTTAATCATTCCTCCCATTCTCAGCACTGTTATTTCTTTTATATAAAATTGTATGGTAAGTTATTGACTGTTACCCTCTTGTTCCATCTGACTGCAATATATACTATGAGTCTGAAATTCTCCAAGAATATTTTTTTCATTATGACTCCCAAAAAATTCAACAGTACCTCTCTGAATTTCTGTATATTTTTCTTTTTTCCTTCTTAAAATGTTGTCAATGCACCCAGCTTTTGTCTATGGTATTTTTTGTATCCTTCTATACAACCACATCGGCGTTTCATTCAAGATTCGACAGAGAAATAAAAACGCTTATATAAAAAGTACAAAGGAATTGAATTTGTAGACAATAAAATACTTCTGGTTATCTAATAGATTCTGCTTTAACTTGAAACAACATTTAAAACGTTTAACTTATTTTATTCAAGTTGTTTTTATTGGTTTTCTTCGCGTAGGTTTCGCTTGTGGCCATCTTGAAAACTTCGATACTGACAGTCTTTACCTAGTCTTTTATATAAAACTCGTATTTTTCTCGTATTATTTACCTCACACTTTTATCAAATATTTTATCCTGTAGTATCTCATTTGCTAATAAAAAATATGTATCAGTAACCGTCTTTACCCTTGATATATTATTTAAATTTATAGATATCTGTTATGATCATATCGACAATAACGGTAATAACAAGTTTACACTATAATAGTTTTATTATGAGATTATAAGAAAAATGCTACACAAAAGCTTTCATGTTTCAATCCTATGATTGTACTTCCTCAGGCGATGGTTGGTAACTGGTAATAAAAATGTTTTATGAATATCTGTGCCTGATACGATCATATCGACGCTAAGAGTAATAACGTGTTTACGCTAAAGTTGTATAGTCTAAATGAAATTTAATTAATATATATATATATATATATATATATATATATATATATATATATATTTCTGTTATTTGAGCGTATAAAAAAACGCTACACAAAAGCTTTCTTGTTTCAATCCTATGATTTTACTTCTTCAGGCGATGGTTGGTGACTGATAATAAAAGCGATTTATGGATATCTGTGCCTGGAATGGTAATATCGACAGTGATGGTAATAAAAAGTTTACACTATAATATTTTTATTATGAGATTATAAGAAAAGCGCTAACCAAAGCTTTCATGTTTCAATCCTATGATTGTACTTCCTCAGGCGATGGTTGATAACTGGTAATAAAAAATGTTTTATGGATATTTGTGCCTGAAACGATCACATCGACGCTAAGAGTAATAACGAGTTTACACTAAAAGTTGTATAGTCTAAATGAAATTGTAATTATACATATATATATATATATATATATATATATATATATATGTGTGTGTGTGTGTGTGTGTGTGTATATATATATATATATATATATATATATATATATATATATATATATATATTTCTGTTATTTCAGATTATAATAAAAACGCTACACAAAAGCTTTCATGTTTCAATATTATGATTGTACTTCCTCAGACAATGGCTGGTAACTAGTGATAAAATGATTCATTAGGGAAATTCTTTTTTTAAAAAAAGTTACCTTTTACGATCAAACCCTATACCGTCAACTGCAAACAAAATCGACTCTACATCTACAAAACTATTAAACCTGAAAAATCCAAGAAATAGAAACATCGAAACATTTTTAAGAGAATGAAAAGATAAAATAATCGAAACAGTTATTGAAGAACCAATGAAAATGGACATAGAGGAACAAAACTGTAACCCATCACAAACAAAGGAAAGATCATCATCTAGACAAAGTTCATTAAAAGAACCGAATGGTAAGACTAAGGGAGCAAAATCAAACAAGAAAGTAGAAACAAAAGAAGTTCAATGAAGAAAACATAACAAGAAACAAAACGCTAATCGTCTGAAGAATATAGGAATGATGGACACTTCACCCATATAAAAATAAATGGACATTTAAAAATTATAATTAAATACTAATCCAAGCAACATCGTAAATTTCATTAAAGATCTACAGAAAATATTTTTTTTAAAAGTTCACTAAATTAATTTACTTACCTGGACTAGTAAACTAATTTAGAAGGAAGATGTATCTCCAACTACACATTTTTGGAGAAAGTGATGATCCACAATATGTTTAACACTTGATAAAACTCCGCTTTATAAGACATGTCAACGAAAACTGATCTACAAAGTGATTTCTTGTAAGGAAGACATACTCTCTTCATACGAACTTATCAGGAAAAACTAGTTGGCATTAAATAACCTTTCAAGGTTGATATGCCGTTAAACTTAAATAAACCAAAGCAAACCTCTTTTCCGAAATTTAAGGCGGGACATAATGTCAAAATTAAAACTATATTTGGGAGTATGTCTCAATTAATCAATTCAAAGTCAGATCGATGCTAAATAGAAAAATAAGGTCAGATGTTAGAGGTGGGTGAGTTATGTTTTCATCTTACGTTAAACTGTTGTTTAGGTATGTCATCATTGAAGATTATGCAGAATATGATAGAGCAAATGTAGCTTGGATGTAGCCAAATATAAACGTTCTATTTGTTGACGTAGCTGGGGAGGTTATTCAGACGTAAAGTTATCAGAATCAAATTAAAAAAAAAAAACATTATATTCAGGAAGCTTTTTGAAGGGGCCTGTAAATGAAATTAAAAATGTGGAACATTTCTCTCTCTCTCTCTCTGTCCCTATCTCTGTCCCTGTCTCTGTCTCTGTCTCTATCTCTCTGTCTCTGTCTCTCTCTCTCTGTCTCTCTCTCTCTCTCTCTCTCTCTCTCTCTATATATATATATATATATATATATATATATATATATATATATATATATATATGTGTGTTCGTGTGTGTGCGTGTGTGTGTGTAAGAATTTTGACAAATGGAGAAACATTTCAATGGAAGTGAATTTGATTATGCCCTTCGACTATCTAGGCTTGATCGGATCAAAAAATTTAATAAATGCGTACGTCTGTGTGTGTGCATCTGTGTGTGTGTGTGAGCTTACATTGAGAATCATTAGTTCTTTTACCTCTAAGCTGGCGTTCGCATGATGAAACGAAAGAATAAAAATGAGTGACTTTTATAAAAGCCGTTATTATTTATGTTTTTTCTTTATAATTCTTAGTTAATATCGAAAGTTATTTTAAAAGTCACTCACGGATTTGGTGTCATACATGTCGTCCATATGAAAGTCTTAAACTGATGAGGCTATTTAAACATATGAGTCTAGCTTTTAAGTTAATGTTTCGGTCATTTCTATGAAAAGAAGAATGAAAGGAGAAAGCTTGTTCAAAAATGTTTTTTTGTGAATAATAAAATATAAGTTAGGTAGAATGTGGAGGTTTTATTAGCTGATTAAAATGTCCTTGGTAAGGTTCTGACCTGTCAGTAGTTGACATCTCGATAGCAACATCAGAGGCATCTGTTTTGTAACGAGGCTTACGCCCAGAACACGTTGAAACACCAGTTTCCGTGCGATTATCGAAGTTAAGTAATAAGATGGGTGACCGCTTAGGAATATCACGCACTATAAGCTTGGATGTGCGGGTGGTGGAATGGTTAACGCCTCAGAATTGGTAACCGGAGTGTCGTGTTCCAATGCCCATTGGGTTCGTTATATGCACTTACGCACAAATACCTTTGGAAAAGGTATGAATTCATACTTTTCCCTCCAGCTATGGATTAATTAGTAAGACTTGTACCGCTATTTCGTTATTATCTCAAAAAAAATTTTAAAATGTAAAAATAATTCTTGGGTTTGAATAGACTGCAAAGGGTTTATAAGTCGTAGAAAACGAATCAATTAAATATTTTAGAATGAGGATTACTGAATAAAGTCGTGAAATTATGGTAACAGAAATCGACTTTTACTTGGATCAATGAGGAAAAGTTGGTGACTTTGTTTCGAAAAACCAAAAAAATATTTGTATTAATTTTCGTGTGTGATCCGGAGTTCTTAAATGACTACGTAGACCTCTTGGTTGCTAAAAATGTTATTTGATCTGCTAGACTCTGGCTGTTCTGACTATCCATTCTGACGTGACGGGAATGAATAGAAATTTAACCGGCCGAAGACATCGCTTATACTTGCGTCAGAAGGCTAACGTTTTCTATCTTTTCAAATATATCACGGATTTTAAATTCTGTTATTCTGATTGGTGGAAATTCCAGATGATGCATTTTTTTCATCCACATTTCTTTTTCTTTATTACCCTGAACCAGACATAGCGTTCCCATAAACAGGCTCAAACGAGGCTTATCAAAAACGACTCATCTGATAACAAATTCCATCGTCGGTAGTGATAAGCGGCAGAGGGTAGCATTTGTTTCCAAAAAAATCTTTTATACCTTTTCAAGAGAATCTCGTATTAACGACGTCATTTGCGTTCAGAAAATTGCATCTGGATGCTGCGTTAATTGTTAAATATCTCAGTGTCGCCTGTCAAGAGAGTGACAGAGTAAGATCCTAATTATTATTGAAGATGGAGGCCTTCAGTAAACTACGACAGCCAAACACGCATCGAATGAATCCACTCTGCATTGTTTTCATCTGGAGATTTAGAAATAACGAGTGAACTGTCAGGATAAAATGAAGGACTAAACTTTAAATTGACAAGTCTGACGAACAGATATTAAAGCCTAGATTTGATTTGATTTCACACAAAGAAACTCTTAAAAGTACGTTTCCTGTGATATTAAAAAGAAATTAATGCCAGAAAAATATTATAATGGTAATGGATTTTATCATCCTAGAAAATACACACGCAAAAATATACGCGTAAACATCTGAACCCATGCACATACGCAAACACATACAGACACAAAATGGATAGTACTTAATATCCCAGCGTCAAAAATAATGTTAAGAAGTTATTTATCATTTTAGCATGCTTATATATATATAAGATAGATATGTGGAGATACATGATTGTAAAAAAGTGTTAGTATTTAGGACGGTGTCGTGTGTAAATTCTTATCGAGGAGTTTGTAACACATTATTTATCATTTCTCAGTCGTGTCTCTGTCCTTGGGCAGAATGCACACAGGGGCGACTCCGTCAAAGGACAGATTCGCAGCTGAGGAAAATTATACTGAGAGGTACGCAGGCCTGGAATCAACTGCCCGAGGCCACGCACTCTCAATGCACCAATTAGAGAGGCATCGGTTCTCGCATTGAAGCCAGCGCAACAAACGGTTGCGTGGGCTGCGGGCAATTTTTGTTCCTGGCCCGGGTGTACGCGCTCGGGTCCCTGCCTTAAATTAAGAACTTGTGTCACAAATTGTCTGAGTGGGGAGACAGGGTATTTAGGACGGTGTTCCCTGAAAGTTTTCCCTTTGCCAACCAATTCTCACCAAGGCACATCACTAGCTCCCCGCGCCTACATACATACGACGATACATCTTTCTTGCTATTAGTTATACTGCAAATGCAAAACTAATTTAATAATATACAAAAACATATGCATTTCGGCTTTCTCATATGCTGTTAAAAGCGATGTTACCTGACGAAGTTACCCTGCTATTTTCTTCTTCTTCTTCTTCTTCTTCTTCTTCTTCTTCTTCTTTGTCGTTTCCATTTAGGACGTTGTCGATCATGCCTCTCCACACGTTCTTGTACTTTGTGGCGCTTAATAAATTTTGTCTTTTTGTTATCTCTCCTAAAGCAAATTCCGCTCTCAATTTATTCAAGTTCGATAGGTTGTTTATGCATTTCTTTCTTCTCTCCCTCTTCAAATTTCCCAGTCCGACTTTTGTATGACCTTGAAACGTCAACTGTCTCTTTCTGATAACTAAAATTCTTTTTGACATTTTCTCTATATCTTCATCGTTGCTCATATATTCGGTCTATGCTATTCACATAATCCTTCTGTAGAACCACATTTCTGTTGCTTCAATTATCCTATTCTTCTGTGAAGAGATTGTCCAGCATTCATAGCCATAGAGGAGGACTGATGAAGTTCTTTGTTTATATAATCGTCTTCTTCTATGTGCCATGTCCATTCAGGTGGTTGATGATCATGTCTCTCCCCAATCCCCTGTCTTGGTGGCTCTTAGTAAATTTTGTCTTTTCGTTATTTCTCCTGATTCCTATTCGGTCATCCATTTATTCTATCTCGCTTGGTTGATTACGTGATATTTTCCCCTAAGAAAATGATTATCTCATCTCAATTTCAGTTGAGTGTAATTTCCTTTTACTCATATTTCATAATTTTGTATTTTTGTTGTAGCATACCTACCGACGATAATGGGTATGTCCCCATTCATATAAATACAGTTGTAAATACTGTATGTTGGTCTGCAGAGATTCATCACCAGCTGTGGTGGTCAAACTCTCTGCCTCCAAGCAGGGAGGATTGCCAGACGAGTCTCGGCTCAGGAAATAGCTAACCGACCCCGTTTTATACGGGGTCTACGGGGAATTTTTGGTCGAGCCTACGGGCTTGGATACCACACACGAAATTCGGGCCTTGTACCACATCTGACCGCGTGGGGCGGTTGGTAGTTATCCAGCAATTGGAGATTCGTCTCCACCTGTGCTTGTCAAACACTATGCATCCGGGCAGAGAGGAATCCCAGACGAGGCTATGTCGAAGGGCAGAGTCTCGTCTCGTGAACAGCTCCGCGACCCTTTTTTAAGGGGTTTATGCTGAATTTGTGGCCGTGCCTACAGGTTCGGATACCCCACATTAAATTGGGCCTTGTACCACATCTGACCGCGTTGGGCGGTTGGTAGATACCCTGCAGTTGGAGATTCGTCTGATCAAAGTCTCTGCCTTCGGGCAGGGGGGATCCCAGACGAGGCTACGCCGAAAGGCAGAGTCTCGACTCAGGAAACAGTTACCCGTCACCGTTTTATACGGGGTCTACAGGGAGTGTTTGGCTGAGCCTAAGTGCTCGGATACCCCACATTAAATTCAGCCTTGTGTCACATCTGACCGCGAGGAGCGGTTGACAGCTATCCTGCAGTTGGAGATTCGTCCCCAGTTGTGCTGGACAAACTCTCGGCAACCGGGCAAAGACGATCCCCAGACTAGGCTAAATCGAAGGACAGGGTCTCACCTCGGGAAACTGCTGCCCGTCCTCTTTTTATACGGGGTCTATAGGGAATTTTTTTGGCCAAGACTACGGGCTCGGATACCCCACATTTAATTCCGCCTTGTGCCACATCTGACAACGTGAGGTAGTTGGCAGATATCCTGCAGTTAGTGATTCATTGTGGAATTCACTTAATTCACTTGTATCAGCTGACTACTACATCTACGCTTGACTGTCGAATCTTATATATGTTGTTCTTGTCCTAAGTATTATCGTTCATTACCAACCTTCGTTTAATTATTCTATTTAGTAACCTTCCCTAGTTTACAAAAAATTCATATGCTTGAGATTAGACGTTGGAAGCTATCACTCTTTTATCGCCATTTTCATGGTAAATATTCAAATAAGCGCAATTCTTTAGTTACACCAGTCCAGAATTTTACTGAAAAGACTCTCTTTTGGTTACTTCCCTGAACACCATAGTTTTAACGTTAATCTTCGCCAAATATTTTATGCGTATTAGTTAGTTGAAATCCGCTGACATTTTTCTAAGTAGTACCCTCATTTACCATTTCTTAATATTATTTTTTTTAACAGGCATCATCCCAAGCAAGGTATTAAAGCCACTAAGTCAGAAGGGGTTACAGAGTGTGGAAGAATTAGGAACAGAATGAGGAGCAAGAAGAGGAAAGGGTATGATAGTAAATAGAAATTGACATTTGATTTAAATTTTTGCAGATTAAAGTTGGCTGGAAAGCATGGAGCCGGAAGGGGGTTCAACAAGAGACTAGTGCCAGGAAATAAAATGTTAGCATAGTATTTATGGTTACATCTACCTTGCTGAACTGTACATATGATGAAATCTCGATGCCAGTCTAGTACTAAGCTTGAATTCAAAATGTCTATGTACCATTACGAAGAGCTCTTATGAATAATTGCCATGAAAAGACAGAGCAAGAGAGAGAGAGAGAGAGAGACTTATGGCAGCCAGACCAGGACCCCTAATATTATTGATTCTCCTTTGGATTTTATCAAGGAGCTCAAGGTAAATAGCAGGGGCACTGGATCATATGTGGCAGAAATATTCTAAGCACGGAGGAATGCTAGACTTAAGTGAATAGCATTTAGGAAATAGTCCAATTCATCTGAGTAAACTGATAAAGATATGTACAGATTGTAATTTGGTTGAAGAGAATCAGCTAGTTTTCATTGTTATCGTACAAAAAAAAGGACCATTGCTAGTACAATTTATTTATATTGGCCTATGTCGTTGTTGTAACATAGAAAAGGTTACTGTGTGAGGAATAGCAAAAATGGAAGTTGGAAATGAAATGGTAACATCAACAAAATAAAATACTCGTCAGCGACATTACGTAGGTAAACCACTGCTAGTGGTGAACTACTTAGACACCATATTACACCCCCCCACTTACAATAGTGTCCAACGTATTCATGATGATTGAGACATGCGCATTTTAGTTCATATGTACGGAATGTAACTGTAGTGTAGATATTTCCGTCTTAACTTTTAAAATGAAATAAGTAGTTTGATGTTTTTCATATAGATGTGGGATAATACGATTTGCAAACTATCATATGTATGTTACTTTTTCATACAAGTTTTTTTTTTAATTTAATAAAATTGCCATGATCCATGGGGCCATAGTTGATCGTAGTTCGTCAAAGTTTATTTTTGTTTAATATCTTTCAATTGACAATTCCTTAGTAAAAAAAATTAGAACAGTGGTATTCCATTACCTCCTTCGCGGTTTTGCCATTCAAAGTATTTTTTTTTCTTTTTAGACTAATTGCTAGCCAAAGCTAAAGATTCAGTTAACTCTACTATTTAACCCGTAGCTTGAAGAAGAAAATGTGAACACACACATTTCAAGTGGAATCTGTGCGAATGTAAATACAATAGTCGAGTCAGGAATTTTAGATTTGCCGCACCAATCATCATTATACAACCTGCACATTCCCATGCAAGTTCATAGATTTTGTTTTTCTCGGGAGACTATTTCCCTAATGACAGATATAATTTATATTTAATTAACTTCTGCGAAAGCCTGATATCATATATGAAGCGAATAGAGACACTTCAACTTGGTGAAATGGTTAGCAAGCTTGTCTTCTCAGATCAATTATGACTGAATAGGAGGGCACATGGTTAGAACATCCGCTTTCTGACCAGGATGCACGGGTGCCATTCTCACGGAGGCTGATTTATCTAGAAGGTGACAGCTTGATGTTATCTGTCTAGGGGAGGCGATCCTAGCGTTTGGCACCATTGGTAAGTGTCTGAAAACTATACCACAGGTTAACACAAGCTATTTGAGTAAAATTGGTTATAACGGAACTATTTGGCAACCGTCGATAGTTGTGTTAGCAAGAAGTCACAAGTCATCGTGACCGAGGATTTGAGTGTGTTAGCACTGCTGTTCACGCCAGATAAATGTGTTGTCTGTCAGAAACATCAACTGATCCGCTCTGTATAGTTGCAATATAAACCACAGGTAGGGACTCTGGCTGTTGAACAATCGCAAGTGTGCCTGAGATGGCGTCTGCAACAGGGATTGCCTAGCGATCCAAGTAGACAGGGAGACAGACAGACAGAGTTCGAGCCTCACTGAGTGCATCATACTTTCAGCGAATAGTTAGTGGGGATATTATAATGTTGCATACTTTTCTAGGTAAAAGTCACCGGCATTATCGGAGACTATTCAAATATTAAACATTGCTTTCCGCTTTCAAGCCGTCCATTACCAGACGTAAAAGAACAACTTTGAATACAAGCAGACTTGATGAGACGTCGATGGTACCGTCATTAAGTTTCTCCGCCTTTAGACTATAACATTTCGACAACATAATCCGCTTAAAAATTCAATTCCTAATGGAATCCTATATGCATCAGGTTGTATTGAATTGTGACGCTGATATTAATATCGTGAAGACATTTTTAGACGACTTTTTTTACGTTGGGTCGATATAAGAAAATATTGAAAATCTCAACAGACGGGGTTGAAATCGCGATTGTGTCTATGTATTTCCAATTGTACACATGATGCAACCAGACACGCTTGTTTGATCACTCAAACTTTGCAAACAAAATCAATTAGATATGTTTCCGTCTGCATTAAATAACAATGCTTGAATAAATACATTTTTTACGTATCTACTACATAGAAAAAGTCAAGAATTTCACTTAGATATTATTGAATACTGCCTTTAACTACATTGGACGATTTTACTGACAGGGAAGCAAAGAATTGATTTAATAGCAAATCAATGGTTTCTGCTTCTAGTACTAGCTGCCCAGCTTGAATTTATGTTACATCGTTTTATCGACACCAGGCTGTTTAAAATGAAATGGGTAATTCAATTAGCTAATATTGTTAAATCATTACTTCTTCAGGTAAAATACATCTACCCAATCCCATATTTTTACTCCGTCATTAAATATTCAATTCTCCGCTTGAAAGAATTATTCAAAATTATTCAAAACAAGTATATGTTTCTCGTTCAATTTAATAAAATGACCTACAATCTGTCGTTAAATGGTGCAAGTAATGACTTGTTAATTTTAAAGCCTCAAAAACACAACTGCTCTCTTTTGAACATAGGGAGAATCTTTTCTGTCTTCTATATGTATATATAAGTTTGTAGTATTTGTTCATTCATTGAATATTTCTCTCAGATCTGGCCTGATGCTACTTGGTAAAATGCAAAGAATCTATAATTTTATTGGTCCTGATCTGGCGTCTCGGCTTCTGTCATGTTCTCACTGCCGTAACGTAGCTACCCTGTGTCTTTTCGATCAATATTTTCATGGTATTTTTTTCTGACGAATTTTCTTCTTTCGTGCCTAGACTTTATGAATTTAAGCGCTTTATTAGATTGACAGGTAAGGTGTAATCTTAAAGTTGAAACGGCTATATCTAACCGATATGTCTAAGCTTTTGTCTTCCCAGTCAATATTGAACTTCAAAAATTTAAATAAAATGTCAATCGTTATTTTCGCTTTATGTCGTTTTATTGTTCACTTTCTGTAAGGGTGTTTTCTTTTTACCATATTCTTTCTGGGCAATCTAAAAGAAGAAAAATATGAATTCAAAACTGTGCAGAAGCCAATTCAAAAACACTCCACAATATTTCCTTATAATACATGATGACTCCCGGATAATAAACTAAGATGGGGAGAATAATGATTACATACATGCTGGAAGAGTATGCCATTTTTAAGATATGGTTTGTTTTTTCGTTTTTTATCAGCAGATAACCTGAATGGGTTATTTATTCCCGACAATTTTTTTAAGATAGGTTCGTATGAATAGAATATGTATTCTTTTTAAGAAATCAGTCTGTAGATCAAATTTCATTGACGTTTTTTTTTTTTTTTATAAAGAGTGTTTTTGTCAAGAGCATTGATGATTTTCTATAAAATGTATTGTTTGGTTAATAAATAGTTTGATTAATTTATTTTTAAGCGATTTTAGTCAAATGTTTTTCTCTTAGTTTTTAAAGTTGTAAATAGTCTGTTTTTTAATCACTCTATTGTAAACGTTTTATTAAGTGTAGTTTAGAAAAGAAAAGAAAATAAGAATAAAAAGTAGAAAGAAAAGAAAGACCAAACAAATAATTTAAAAGGGGAGGTAGAGAAAGAACAAGTCGCAAGACGAGCCAATATAATAAATCATTTGTGTTTTTGTTTGTTTTTTTGTGTGTATATATGTATTTGTGTATGTGTGTATACGTATGTATGTGTATGTGTGTATATATATGTATATATGTATATGTAGATGTATTTATGAGTATATTTATTGGTTTGTTTTTTTTTCTATTCTTCCAAAAGACACCCATTCTTGCCCGCAAGTAGGAAGATCACTACAACCATGCATACCTAATTTATAACTTCGAATAGCCCAAGTGAAGTCTTGACTGTTTGTTGTTTGCTGGGGCAACTTATATAATTCACGTCCTAAAGCTAGTGGCAAATTTTTGTTCTAGGTGCGGGCCGAATACTGATCATATTCGGTCGGGTCGCCCATCGAAGAAGTCTGTTGTTTATTTAGACCCGAAACTTCTAGTGACATGGGAGCAACAACACTGACGACGCATCTAGATTCACCACTTAAAGGTGTATTTTAATAATAATAATTGTTTTGTTTTGTTTTTTTGTTTTTTACTATAAAAATATTTTTTTACACTTTCATAGTGTTTTGAGCCCAGTTTGGAGGAAGGGGTAACTATTTTCCCATAGCTGGGACCCGAACAGATTCTAACACCTCGGGTCAGAGAACACGCTCCTCAAAACTTCCCCATCAGAGGCCTTGCTACCGGATGTAGTTTATTGTCATATCCAGGACTTTTTTTTTTTTTTTTTAAATATCGAGAGAAAACAGATGACTGAGAAAAGAAAAACAAATATAATTCCCAGCGGTATTTCGAATTCGTCAAGTAAAGGCTACATTCAAGAATTTCCTAACCACCAAATCAACTTGGAATATTTGTTGTATAATGTTATGTTCCTTCAGTGGGAGGGACGATAATGGCTCCCCATAGATTCGTTGATCTTTATAATAGGTGAATCGCCGTAAGTAATGAAAGTAATAAAGTTAATCCCATTGCCTTTTCCATGTTTTTTTAATCCAGAGCCATCCTCCTTTAAAACGGATATCCCCCAACTGTAGAAACCCAGTTTCTTTTTCTAGTTGATGAAGAGCTCACGGGGAGGGGGAGAAGTAAAACCGCAACTGTATATTAAATCTAAGAAATCTTTCTTATGTAAATAGAATATAGGCTTAATTATACTGTCTTTTTTGAAACAAAATTCTAATTCAGTGGTAAGAAGTTTTATTTTTCTCAAATTCATTCGCTGTGTACAAAAGTTAGAGTGTGGAAATTCGACAAACTGCATTCTACCAAAATGGTCTTTTCTAAATTGAACAAGTAAAAAAAGACAAACAATATTTCATAGACAAACCTATCCCACCGAAAGAAAATATAAAATTCTTCGTTTTTAATTTATTTATTTTTAATATGGCTTAACGCAAATAAGCTAATGACTAATTTGCATATACTATTCTTGTTAAATGATTGTCCTCTTCTTTTAATCTTAATTAGAAATCCATTCACAATTACCAGTTAAATGTCTAATATCTATTTTTTTCTTCTTGATATTAATTTCCACTAGACTTATTTTAAACGAAAACTTTTTTTTCTTTTGGTGTATGTTTTCTATTATTATATATGTGAAAATACTTTCAAAGAACTGTAATTCAAATGACAACTTTGCTTTTAAAATATTCTAAGACCGCCAAAGTTTTCGCAAAACTCTGTCGTAAAAAGAGAACATACATTTATTGATTTACTTTTTACTTTTTGACAAATATCTAAGTTTTTCGCTAGCAAATGTAACTAAAATATAATATTAAATGGTTGTAAATAATTACTGCAATATTTTAATTATCAAATTAATGTTTACTTTTTTAACAACATACTCGCAATTTTGGACATAATTAAAATTTGTCGACCATTTTTAAACGAAAATTATAAACAAATTTATTTTTACTTTATATATAAATTTCGTATATTTTCCATATGAATGAAACTATTTGTAAAAAATGTATTTTATTCATTTTACTTTTTTACAACTTCATTATGATTAAATGTTTATTGTATAACAAAATAAGATATGCAAAACGAAAGAAGTGTTGTTAATTACATTTTCCGTTATATTTAACAGTCCCCACACGAGGAATGTATGTGGTACAAGGCCGAGTTTAACGTGGGTTTCTTCCAGCATGCAGGCTCGGCCAAAAATATTACCTTAGAAATTCTGGGTTCGGGATCTGTCTACCTCCCCGGACGAAAATTTGCCTTTCGTCAAATCTCCGTCCGAGTTACTCTCCGCCGAGATTTTAGGTTTGACAGCCGAAGGGGGCTGAGGCACCGTTCCCAAAATACTTTTTTCCGTTTGTTTTTCTCCAATAGTGAAAACGATTGAAATATTATTTCCGTTAATCGTAAGTGATGAAAGCGCTCAGCAAGCTCCAGAAAGAACATGCCTTCATGCATGAAAGAGTTCAAGAAGGATTGACTTATGTCAGGAATTTTGGCAAACCAGATTTGTTTGTTACATTTACTACAAATCCGAATTGGCCTGAATTTTTAGAAAATCTTCTTCCTCGACAATCTGCAACAGACTAGCATGATATTGTTGCTATGATGTTTAAGCTGAAGGTAAAAAAAACTGATGGATCCCATCAATAAAGAAAAATATTTGGACCTTTAATATGTCCAATGGATTCAATTGAGTGGCAAAAGAGGACACTGCTACATGTACACCTACCTTTATATTTAAGGGAGAAGATCAATCAAACTCAAATATATTCTATCATCAGTGCAGAACTGCCAAATCCTAATGAAGATCCAGGGATTTTTGAAATAAGTAAAAGACAAATGATTCATAGACAATGTGGCTATTTGAATTTAAATTGTCGTTGCATGGTTGAGAAGAGATGTACAAAAAGATTCCCAAAAATATTTGCCAATCATACAAAAATGGATACACTTCTGTGTAAAGTATTCAATGTGAAGCATTAATGTGGAATTTTGTAACAGTGTTAATTCCATAAAGCATTTGTGTAAGTATATAAACAAGGCGAGTGACTAAACTGTGATTGCGATTGACAACTACAATGAAGTAGAAAGATTTCAGTCGGGAAGATACATTTCTAGCGTTGAAGATGTCTGGATATTTTTTCATTTATCATTCACAACAGAAACCAACAATTCAAGACTTGAGTATTCATCTTGAAAATGACAGCGAGTGTATTTCACTGAAGAGAAAGCTCGGGAATTGATTGAAACTCAAAAAAAAAAAAAAAAAAAAGAAACACTACCCTAATCGCAATCTTTAACCTATGCAATGTAGATGACTTTGCCTAAACAATTCTCTATCCTCAAGTGTTTGAATATTACGCATTCAAATCTGGAAAATTCCACAGAAGCAAAGAGAACCACCTCCAACTGAACCATCTATTAAATGTAGTGATGTACTTGGTCAGGTTTATACAGTTACATCCAAAATAATTCTGAATGCTTCTTTCTTCGACGTCTTCTTCATAATATCAGGGATCCAAGATCAGTCAAATTTTGCAAAGAACCTATGAAAGTATTTATGAGATATACAGACAGGCATGCATTCAACTTGGCCTTACAGAAAGTGATGACCAAAAAGCAAATAAGGGATCTCTTTGCTGTTATGATTGCTACTTGTAAAATTTCAAATTCAATGGATCTTTGAGTGAAAGACCAAGTAGCTATGAGTGAAGACATTCTTCATCATATGCAATTGATTCATCCAGGGCTAGCCATACAAATGAACCCGAAGACTGTGAACATTACAATCTGTGAAATAGAAGATAAGGTGAAAATGTGACACAAAGAGGACTGTCCCATTTCAGATTTCCCAAACCAAACAGATATACTGATCCCTTAAATTGTGAAATCATGAGAGAGACTGCATACAACCATGAAGAGCTGACCCATCAAATACAGAGTAATACGCCTCTTCTTACAAATGCCCAGAGAGTCATCTACAATGAGATTATGTTAAGAATCAACAATTTTGCTGGAGGAATTTTCTTCTTGGATGCTCCTGGGGGTAATCATCTTTGATCTTCAGTTAGGGTGCAAAGAACAGTAGCTTTCGCTGTAGCATTATCTGGAATAGCTGTTACTTTGCTTACTGGTGGAAGAATTGCTCACTCAACATTTAAACTGTCATTAGACTTGGTCTATAGTGACAATCCAGTGTGCAATATAAATAAAGGTACAAACCTAGCGAAGCTACTTCAGGTGACTTGCTTCATTGTTAGGGATGAGTGCACTCTGGCTCACAAGTGCATTTGAGGCTTTAGACAGAACACTGAAAGATATCAGACATAATGATAGACACATGGGTGGATTACCAATTCTGCTATCTGAAGATTTCCAACATACACTCCCTGTTGTCAAATGAAGGACATCTGCAGATGACTGTCTGAAAAATTCTTATCTGTGGGATCATATAGAATGACGATTTTTGACCACTAGTATGAAATTGAAACTCAATGGAGATGAGACAGCAAAGGAATTTAGTGATCTTTTAAAAATTGGAAATGGAGAAATTTCACATGATCAAGATGAACGAATCTGCTTTCATGAAGGTCTCAGCACTCTGGTCGAGAGAATTGAGGAATTAATTTTTAAAGTAATGGAAGTGATAACTTCTAGAATACATATTGCTTGTGTGAGAGAGCAGATCATCATTCAGAAGACTCTGCAAGATATCTCAACAGAAGAAAGCACATACCTATCCAATGATACAACTGTGGATCCAGATGAAACAGTTAACTTCCCTATTGAAGTTTTGAATTCTTTGAATTTTTAAGGAATACCATCATACAGTTATACAAGGAACACCATTAATTCTTTAAAAAAATCTTGATCTTTCTGTATTATGTAATATATATATATATATATATGTGTGTGTGTGTGTGTGTGTGTGTATATGTATACATATAAAATATGCATAATTTGAATGATCTAATTAAAAAAGAAGTAATGTGGAACTGGAATGATAACTTTCAAAAGGTGTGTGATGAAATAAAACGAGCCATTCATCACATTTATCTAGTACACTCCGATCCAAAAGAAGAAAATGTAGTGGCGTCAAAATACTAGTATGGAAGTGGAGATTTTACAAAAATAGGATGGCAGTAAAATTAAGCCTTCCCTTATTCTTCACGCTCGCATCTACCATTAGAAAAAAAATATCTGACAGACAGAAAAAGTGGCTTTAGCAATTATATTCGCTGTGTAGAAATTTCTTAAATTTATTCAGGGAATAAATTATAGGTTTCAAACAAACCACAGATTCTATTAACATTATATAGTTCAAAGAAAAGTATACTTATGCATAGAGCTAATAGACTACAACTCCGTAGTACCATATTATTAAACTATGATTTTACGAGTGAGTACCAACCGTCTAAAAAATTAGGACATACGAACGTCTTATTATGAAGAAAATCTTACCTCACTTATTGGAAGCTCTTATTATAACTGCTCAAAAATAAAGAGATATTGTACTTATTCCAAGAATTTCATTGATTCCAACAGATATGCATTTTCATATTAAACGATTGCAATTTCCAGTCAAAATAACTATTGTAATGACTAGTAATAAATCATAAGGTCAACAAATAAAAGTTGGTAGTTTTCATCTGATGCAACCCTGCTTTTCTCATGGTCAATTATGTTCACCGTGTTTGGAAAGTAAAACATTACTATATAACTCTAGAAACATACATAAAAATGCATGCATTCATTTACAAGTAAAAATAAAATAATACTTGAGGATGGGTAAAAGTAGAGCCGAAAGCCCAGATATATTTACCAATATTACACAAAAATAAATTTATTGAATAACATTCTCATTGGCTTCAACCAAGGCCTTTCAGACGACCTCGGAATCTTCATCTCTTCTGGATGGTATCCTTGTTTAAGTTGGTAAATGATGCCACAATTGCAGTTAGCTTCACATAATAATTCAGATAATGAAGTGGTATAAAGTGTGTTCCTAAAGTCAGGACACAAAAGAAATCTCATTACGAATATATATATATACATTTTACCTCCACAATTTAGACATGGTTTTGCCGAAAGAAGAAAGAACTGATTTCTTTTTCTGAAGTATGCTAAAGGAGAAGGTTTAATAGATGCAACTCACTTGATTGAATGCATAAAGAGTAAATGCTTTAAAATTGACGGCAATGAGGAGTTATTGTATCGAGTTCACGAGAATCTCGCAAAGCGCATCAACCTTTGCATTACAAATGATGGAAATTATATTGAATATTTGTAATTCCAATTCAGTATAATGTTGAAAATTTCCTTTCTTGAAAATATGCACTTTTGCCTATAAGTCCAGACTTTGCCAATAGAATGTCCATAAATCGGTAAACAGATTACAAACAACTAGAACAAGAAATTCGACAAAAATCACATCAAAGGCTAAAGATAAAAATATATAAAATTTGGTTCAATATCTTTTTAAAGTAATTGTCTGTTAAGAAAATATTCTTAAAAGCTCTAATTTTTCTATATTGTGCATATAAATATTTTTGATGACTTCTTTTTCATGGTTATGCTAAATAAGAAGCATAATGATCACCCAAATAAGATCGATGTTATAAGAAATAATATGTAATAGCTTTATTTTTTTTTACTTTTTCACGCGTAAGTTGCTCTCAACGCTTAATTGTATTATGTGAAAGAAAAGGTGAATTATGTCACTTCTTCAAATTAGAAGTTTGTTTGATGCTTAAAGCTTATATTAATGAAGACTTCTCATGAAACTATTTTTTTTTATTTCCAATAGAGGTGGTATACCTAATGTTTATTGATTATTTCGGCTAATCAGACAAAGGGAAATCAATAACGAGTATTTCGGCGCGTGAGTAGATTTTTCTTGTTTCTTTAATTCCGATAGTGAACAAAGAAATAAAGTTCTTAGCTGATGTTCAGACTGTTCGTTTACGGTGACTAAAAATATAATTCTCGTTGGATGCCCCAGGAAAGTGAGCACTGACCAAAAGTGATTCCGTACAATAAATACTAATGTTTCTTGCGTGTACCTTCCGCCATCATATAATTGCTGTGTATGAAAAAAAAATAAAGAAAAAGTCTGATATAGAAATTAGAAGGCATGGAGAAATAGTGAGTGGTAATTTTCAGAAACAGAGAAAGATATTCAAAAAAAGAAAAGTAAACGAAAGATAACATTAGAAACAGAGACAGTCTGACTGCTAATTAATGTCTAATCTGTGGCAGTGAAAACTGGAAAATCTTTTAATGAATATAAATAAATAAATAAAAACTTGAAGCTAGAGATTTTTTAATACTAATGTTCAAGGTGGTAAAAGGCGTAAGAGCCATTCTGGATAATGGCTACACAATAAGAACTGGGATATGAACTTAAGAGGGTGTAAAAAGAAGTAAATATTTTTTTGACCAGTTCACTCCAAGCCAGGCGATAAAGCTACGAGGACGCAAGGGTCCACTGGGAATGAAAGAGAAAGACAATACTTTAGAAGGAACTGGAAACCTAATCCTAAATATGAAACAAGGAATAAACATCTACTCCTGCAAAAAAAAACCTGGGAAGGAGTATGAACCGGAAGATAGTCGAACATATATACTCCTGTTGAGGAAAGAATAAAACAATTAGTAAATGAAATATCTGAGTTTCGGCGCAATCATTAGAAGTATAAAGTTGAAATAGACTTTAGAAGAAACGAGAAACAAATATAAACACAGAAGAAGGGATAAACCACTAATCATTTTCAAGAGACCGAGGAGAAATGTGAACTGGACAATAAGCGAATCAATCTATTCCTACTAAGAAAAAATAATAAATAAATAGTAAACCAAATTTCAGAGTTTAGACGTTGGAAGTATAGAATTGATGTAGATTTTAGAAGGAATAAGGAACCCAATCTTAAACAGGAAACAAGGGATAAACGTCTACACTTGTTCAAAAGTCTGAGGAGATAAGTATATGGAGAATAAATAACGATTGACGCTTGACTTCCAGATATTAAGATTATAGTGTTTAGAGAATCATTGATAAATGGTAGCAGCTCTCTGGTGAAAGCTCTTGAGCGAAAAAAAAAAGTTTTACCTGGTAATGGAATACAGTGGAAATGAGGGTGTTTTGATTCAATGGACGTGACGGTACGCATCTTAGTAGTAAATATATGAACTGGTGGAACTAAAGAGTGGAGCTTATCTGAATATTTGATATGGAAATGGCAGTCGAGTATCGATTTTCTGGGTATCCTTCGTTAATGGGAATGAAGCTGTTGATTGGAAAAGATGTCTTCTCCTGAGGAAACAGCTTTTTATCGACAAATGTGGAGAATGTCACACAGAAAACGTGCAATAACGGAAGTTGTTTGTATAATAGGAGCTATGAGGAAACCGTTGTTCACAATTGGAGAGAGAGAGAGAAAGAGCTAATATTTTTCAGAGACAATACGGAGAGCTTTCTTGGTGTATTTAACACTGATAGTTCACATCTAAAGTGAGAGAAATTATAGAGTACAAATGAACAAATATGAGCAAACGTGTTCAAGAAAAAGGATGAGAAAAAAGCCATTAATAGATATTCTTTCCGTGAGAACAACAGAAGAACGAAAGTTGTGGAGAAGCATGATCGTCAGTGTTTTGAAGAGACATACCATATTTCTTTTATGTTTTCGTTTTTGGTTTTTCTGTTTACCGGCATATCAAAATCTATGGGTTATTTAATGCCAAAATCTAAATATTTTGTACACAAATTCATTTTATTTATTTTTTTCTTTGACATATCAATGGTTTTTTGTTGATACAATTTTTACTGATTAACCCATAGCTTGAGAGAAAAGTTGTTTCATACCTTTCCGAGGGTTATTTGCAAGAAAGTGAATATAACGAATCCAACTTGAATTGGAACTCGGCTCTTGGATTAAATATTCGCAGTTTTTATTCATTATGCCCCACCCATGCATCCAAGCCTGCTGCACCTGGTATTCACAAGCGGGCACTAATCTAGATACTGACAAGCTGAAGATTGCCTAAATTTGCTGAACGTACCGGAACCGATGTTTCAACGTGATGTGGCCTTAAGCCAACTTTTATGTGCCGTTCTCATTCAAGAAAAAATGTAGAAAATTACATTCTTTTTTTTAAATAAGCAAATTTCGATGTTTTTTTTTACCACCGATCATTTGCTTTCTCCTGCCTTCCATTCACAGAAATTTATTAGGTCAGTTATTGAGGCTTTCTCCTGCTTCTCTTACATTCAATAAATTCTGAGATTTTTTTAAAAATCTCCGAACACGTTTTCCTCAAGATATGTCTCGTAATATTCAGTTGTCTCATTCTGATTGTAATTATAACTGTCATTTCAGTTCCTACATTTTTACAATTTTCTGCTCATATGTTAAGTTCACGGTCTTTTCAACATTTTTCTTTAAAGCTAAATTTCTATCGCTTCAACACTCGTTTTCATCTTTGAAAATAGTTTTTTTTTATTGTTTCGTTTCTTTATCGGCATATCAATTCCTTATGGATCATTTAATCAGTCAGCTACTTGTCATGCGTGATACACGCTTAGGCGATCATGTATCTTTCGATATATTTGTCTGACGAGGCATATTTTTTTCCCGCAGTAGGATACCATTTCTTTCTGCGGTAGATCAGTTGCCATCCAAGGAACTTATAGCACCCAGTCCTGCTATTTACTCACAGTTGGGTATTAGTACGTAAATGAATGTCATGAATTCAACTGGAATTGCAACTCTGTTCCCCGATTCCTCAATCCAAGCTGCTATCCATTAATCCACTGTGTCATTTATTATCAAATTGTAATTTTATTGGGAGATTTGAAGTAATAAAAATATGGTATATTTTATTCTGCTTTCACAATTGAATACTCAGCTCTTTTGCATATGCATATTTGTGCAGACATAATTACTAGACGCAGTGATATGTGTGTTTTATATTGCAGTTTTGTTGAAGTTATGTTTTAAAATAGTTTGATTTCTTTCAGAAATAGTTGAATATTATATGGATTAATATCATAAAAGAGTTATTTCATATTGGTTGTTTGATTTTGTTTAGAGGCATATGAAAATCTATGGGTTATTTAACGCCTAAATCTAATATTTTGAACGTGATTTTATGGTTTCAATTAAATATATTTTTAATGCAATTATATACCATCAACTGCAGATAAAATGTATTATTAGTCATTTTGCTATAAAATGAATTGTTGGTAATTCTAATATAAATATGTATTGTTAGTCATTTTGCTATAAAATGTATTGTTGCTACTTCTAATACAAATATGAATTGTTAGTCATTTTGCTATAAAATGTATTGCTGGTAATTCTAATATAAATATGTATTGTTAGTCATTTTAATATGAAATGTATTGTTGGTAATTCTAATAGAAATATGCATTGTTAGTCATTTTGTTATAAAATGTATTGTTGGTAATTCTAATATAAATATGTATTGTAAGTCATTTTGTAATAAAATGTATTGCTGGTAATTCTAACATAAATATGTATTGTTAGCCATTTTCCTATAAAAAGTATTGTTGGTAATTCTAATAGAAATATGCATTGTTAGTCATTTTGCTATAAAATGTATTGTTGCTAATTCTAATATAAACATGTATCGTTGGTATTTTCTATAGAAAAATGATTTGCTGGTAATTTAAACTATAAAGATACATTCATAGTGTTGTACTTTTGTTTGGGGGTCCACTATTTGCCCATAGCTGGGACCTTAACTATTGCTTCCAACTCAGGTTATGGTGAACCTGGGAACAACAGTGATAAAGTTTGTTTCGATGTTTTTAAAATTCTCCAATCTCTCCATCAGAAACCTTGCTGCCGGATGTATTTTATCGTCATGCCCAGAATTATTGAATTAAGAATTAGAATTCATTGTCCTATAGGTTATTAGATAATAAAGAGCAAACATGATTTTCTTCGTTTCTTTGAAATTTTCCTATATTCTTTTGCTTAGTTTGTTACAAACAGATTTCTTTATTTGTGATTTTTTGGATATTTGTGTCATATTCTTCCGTTGATACATCACTTCAAGGATAATTAAATACCGTTACTTTCTTGTTTCTAACATCACCAATTCCTAGCTTAAATCTTCAGCCCTTTCTCCAAAAGACGACCATATATTATACAGTGTAATGTTTCAATAAGTAGTCCTTTTTTTTCGTTTTCCTTTACTGCATTTTCTCGGTGTCTTTTCAGTTTTTAATTTAAGTTAACCATCGGCCCATTTTCATCCGCATATCATATTATCCGCCGATGATAAATTCTGCAGCTTTTCCGATTCCCTTAGAATAATTTCCCTATATAGATTAAATCGGTGTGAAAATGAAGTAAGATTATATTGCGCCAATGTAAAAATTTATCTTCCTTGAAATTCAGTGTTACCGTTTGTGGTTTTTATATATCAGGTTGAGTTATAAGTAATTCCCGACTTTTAGGAAAATAATTGTTTGGTTTGGTTTGTTTTACAGTAAATCATCCTCAATGGGTTATTTAATTTCGACAAAACTTTTATCTATTAACAGAATGTGTATTAATATTGCTGGTAGAATATTTTTTTTAATTTATTTCTGGTAATGTATTGCTGTTAATAATTTTATCAAAAATATATTCCAGGTAATTTTTTGCAAAAAATTATTATTGTAATTTTTTCAAAACGTATTACTGTTAATTTTTTCCAAATATATTGCTGGTAATGTTTTTTTTTTCAAACATATATTGCTTCTATTTTTACTATAAAAACCTATCTTTATAATTTCGCAATGTTTAGACGAAAATTTGGGGGTTATCTATTTGGCCAGAGATGGGATCCTAATGGCAGCTACTACTACGGGTCAGGGTGCACCTGTGGACGACAACAATTAAGTGGTGTTTCCACGCTCCTCAAAACCTCCTGATCATAGACATTGCTGCCGAATGTAGTTTATCGTCATACCCAGGATGAGGACCGTATATTATTGACGTGGGTGTAATCCTAAATCCGAGTCATACGTAACAGTTAAGATTAAATCTAGTGTCCACCAACATACTTTAGTTTTTGCACGAAAGTAGAAGCGTAGATTAAAAGAAACTGTTATTCTCCTCTTTGACAAGTCAAAGCCGATTAGAGCAAGATTAACACAGGAAAACATTTCAGAACTCGGTTGGCCTTATTTGCTCGACCCTCTATATTCATCTCATCTTGCACAAACAGATTATTACCTTTTCCAAAATTTCCACAAAACGTTTTTTAATGGGAAGATTTTCTGTAATTGAAAAACAGTTTCGTTCGCCTAAAAAACATTTTCACATCAAAGTGGGATTTTAATCAAAAAGTTTCGAAGAATTGGCTGGCGGATGTTAACAAGCTTTTTCATATAATGGCGAATATTTAAGTAATACGTAACTGTAAGTTGTTTTTTTTTTTAAATAAAATTCAGAAACGAAAACGAAAATAATTTATAATTCAAACTAATAGTTTAATAAACTGACCCCTTATCATCGATACATACTCGTGTATCTCAACATATTTTTAGATCATTCTGTGCGTGTCATCTGTTATTATACCTATACAATCGATATATTGAGGCGGTTTTTTATTGATGTAGAGATTATTATATAGAAGCTTAGGACAAAGATACTTTGATTCTTGGCGTAAAGTAAGAAAAATAAAAATCATTTTTTTTAACTGGGTTTCATCTCGACTACGGCAATATTCTTTCTATCTACTCCAAGAACACGAGCAACTTTTTATAATTCCAGAATATATTGATTGTCTGCGTGATGTTTTATCTATCGGTTTATATGTAAATGAACATAACGAACCTAACGGGAATTGAAACACGGCTTACTGATTAGCAATTCCCAGCCATTATCCATGACACCATATGCATATCCAAGCTTACAGCACCTGCTATTAGCAAGCGGTCATTTATAGGTAATGATATGGCACGACGTTGCTTAACTTACGTGACCCTACAGTAACCGTTGTTTCAACGTGAAGTGCTCGTAAGGCAGAAAATATTAACAGGTATATATAAAAAATGTCTTCTTTTTTTTTTTTAATTAAGTCATTGCCCGCGACATTTTTCACTCGTTGAATAATGGGGCACGTTGTGAGTATCCTACTCACAAAAATGTATTGCTGGTAATACCTTTCCCCATTCTAAAATGTATTGTTGGTGATACGTTTGCCTCACAAAAAACTATTGCTGCTAATAACTCTCCCCTTTCAATAAACGTATTGCGGGTAATACCTGTCCTCACTCAAAAATGTATTGATGGTAATATCCTTTTTTTCAGAAATGTATTGTTGGTGATACTTTTCCCTCACAAAAATGTATTGCTGGTAATACATTACCCCATTCAAAAATGTATTGATGGTAATATCCTTTTTTTCAAAAAATGTATTGTTGAAACTTTTCCCTCACAAAAAAAGTATTGCTGGTAATACCTTTCCCCTTTCAAAAATATATTGCTGGTAATATTCCCTCCCCTTAAAAATGCATTTCCGGTAATACACCTTTTTCCCAAAAATGCATTGCAAACAAAACTATCTTCCTTAAAAAATCTACCACTGTATTGATTTCGTTTAGGTACAGAGAGATATCGGATGCTTTCATTTCAATCATTTACTTGTTTTGTTGATAAGAAATAATTTGCTGTTTGTATTAGAGACACTACTTAATGGTGATTTTCTAAGGGTAGCTTATATATGGCACAGGGTCAAAAGTGTAGAGCACCAAATTATAATGGAACTCACTATTCAGTCATGATTGAACTCACGAAACAAGCTGGCTAACCATTACACCACGTCGAATAGTTCGATTGTCATGACGCAAATATTAGTAAATAGTTGAGTCTATTTTTCCGGGTGAACAAAAATGTGTTGTTTATATTTAATGTAATATTTTTTTTAAACTAACGATGGTTAAATATTATTAAATATTTGAGAATATAGCATTTTCTTGTTCCGGGCTAAGTCATAATGGTAATTATACTATTAACCGTTCTCTATAAGGAAATATTTTACATTCATAAAATCTTTCTACTAAAACATTTTTCAAACAAAGAGATTTTTTAAGTCCAGTAGCTGTTATTGCTTTTTCCACAATAGATGGATGTTTCCTGCCTAACCTTTTATTTTAAATGATGTGGAATGTTAATATCTTTATTATGTCATTATTTTCTCTTCTAGTTACATGAGCCAACCATTTTGTTGCTGCTCTTGGTAGTCGTCGAGTGATGTGGTTTCTGATATTTGGTACAGTTCTTTGTTTGTGAATCTGTATTGCCAATGTTCAAAGAAGGATGACATTTGCCAAGATCCTCAGGCTTCACTCGCTAAAAACATTTTTTAATCAGTGATCTTAGAAAGCGTTTGTACACTGCTGAGATTTTTGATATTTCTGAACGTGTTTGACGCCATTCATGACATTCATATGAAAATCTCAATATGACGAGAATATTTAAGAACATGACGAGAATAATCATATGTCCGTTTCGTAAACATTTTGGTGTTAGGCAAAACTAACTCAGGCGGTGACTATTCAATGTCCAATTTCCTTTTCTTGTATCAATATTGTTATATTAGTTGCTTATATTCATCAGTAAATATTTACTAAGTTCAGTTTAGGTTAATATTTTCTCTTTGTACACATATATATAGCATTACTAATTTACATCATATATATATATATATATATATATATATATATATATATATATATATATATATATATATATATATGTATATATATATATATATATATATATATATATATATATGTGTGTGTATATATATATAAAGAGAGAGAGCAAAAGAAAATAAGGTATAATATAAAGTATAATAAATATTATATATAATATATATATATAATATTAACTATATAAAGTATAAAATAAACTATAATAAATATTTTATATCTATAATGTAATATTAACTATATAAAGTATAATAGAATGTATAATAAATATATATATATATATATATATATATATATATATATATATATATATATATATATATATATATATATATATATATAATATTAAATATATAAGGTATAAAATAAAGTATAATATATATTTTTAAATCCACATTATAAACCAAAATCTTTTGCGGTTTCTCTCCTCTTTTTATATATATATATATATATATATATATATATATATATATATATATATATATATATATATATATATAGGGGGGGCAGAGGCGAAACCTGCCGTCCAGTGCTTTCTGCATTCTGTTGAGGTTACTTCTAGACTCGATGAATTATATATTAATATATATATATATATATATATATATATATATATATATATATATATATATATATATATATCTCCAGGTACGATGAAAACGAATAGAGTACACTATCAACTTTCCTAACATTTAATTTAAAAGAGGGCACAATACATAATAAAGCAATATCATATGGATGATATTTATTTAACGGTTGCATATTTTTTCCCAAATAATCTTTATACTATTTGCTAGTTTCTTAAAGAAGCCTCTTATTTATCAACTACAAAAAATATGTAGAAAATGCACAAAGCTTATAACTAGTTAGGCGTTCGTTTCAATTACCTTTCCACTACCTTTTTTCTTTTTTCGTTGCTTTGAAATCGATATACTTGAATGTTGAGTAACTCGGGCTGAGTCCAACTGTCCACGACTGAACATTTGATCTAGTGGTGCTATATCGAGTCTAATTCTTCGTCACCAAGGCCCGTTGGTACACTTGGTATGACGTTTGCCTGATAACGTAACTGTCCGGGCTTCAATTATCGGTTGTGGATTCGCCCTTCTGATGAGTCCTAAATATAGGACGAAACGGGCGACCAGTGCTTTCTGCATTCTGTTAAGGTTTCTTCTAGACTCGATGAATTACTGAACTATGATTATTCCAAATCTTCCTAATAATTTCTATCTATATATATATATATATATATATATATATATATATATATATATATATATGCATGCTTAGTTTCGTACGCTAACGTAAAACAAATCAATTCCTAAAGAAAGGGATGGATTTTTATTTATGAATTCGATACTTTTTATTAATTAAATGTTATTTAAGAGGATACTCGTATTTGAGAAGAAGCTTCGTTTATTTATTAAAGAGTATATTTATGTATACGAGTAACCATTAACAATAAGGTTTAAGCAATGAGATCTGTCGGATCAATGAATAAAATAGCTACCCTTTTATTTAGAAATTGCTTTTATTTAGAAATTGATTTTTATTAGGATAGGAAACGGATCAGATATGTGTATTTAGAGAGTCATATATATACATATATGTGTGTGTGTGTGTGTGTGTGTGTGTGTGTAGTAATCCTTTGCTATATAATCCAAGTGAATCCTATTAACACAATACAAAATATAAACTATTAAATATTAAAACTGATTCACACGTAGAGCTCAATGTTTTATAATAAACAGACCAATATAGTTCATACAACGGAATTTAGATATCACTATGTAAATGATCATTTTCACCTGGTAAAATTAAATTTATAGGATTTTTCAAGCAGTCAATGCATGGTAAATTTTTAAAATAAAAAATAGGAATGTGGAGGAAAAAAGAAAGAAAAACAGGCGAAAAAGAAAATGAAGGAGAAAGGCAGAAGGCAAAAGAAAGAAAATGTGGTGCAATTCTTGATATGAGTTGTGGTCAGAGAGGAAAGGAAGAGGCATAATGACCTATTTAGTATACCCAGTAGAAACAAAACAGTAGATAGATAGATAGATAGATAGATAGTCGAAGCGTGGATCTGAATCCTGCATAATCCGAACAAGTTACTGCTGGTTCAATGTTTCATATGTAAAACCCGAAATAATTAAAATACTGTACGACACTGATGACTCAACTCAAAGCATACTTATGATGTATTTTTGAATTTATTTTGAATTTATATATGTATAATATAAAATAATGTCATCTCTATCTATAAAAGGCAGTGTGTGTGTGTGTGTGTGTGTGTGTGTGTGTGTGTGTGTGTGTGTGTGTGTGTAACGAATGCACCGCCGCAATTTTCGACGGATTTGCACCAAAATTTACATGCACATGCTCCAAGTTAGTGGGGAGGCCAAGACTGACATTGCATTCACCAACTTCCATCGATAGTGGAAATAATCGTTTTTTTTATGATTCTACGGCAGTTTTCATGTAGTTTGCGGCCATTTTGTACTTGCCAGAATGAGAGCCTATAGCTGGCTGACACGACTAGGCAGGAAGATTCTATTGGCCAGCGTGAGAGCCAACAGCTGACTGACACGAATGCTAATTAGCATGCTAACATGCAAAAAAATCGATAGCTGCATTCGTCACAAGTGGGGAAAATTTAAATCTGCATGGCACTTTACTCCAATTGGCTCATTCGCTTGCTTAAACTTAACGTTGATTCTGATTCCGCAGTATTGGGTTGGGTGTGAAAAAGTATTTGTTGTTAACATTCTTTTTTCATTCGGTTTTTCCAGTTACGAGTCCTTTTTTAAAGCTGATCGTTTTGTGTTCATTTTGTTTAGTTCTTTTTTCGTAAGAGATTTAATGTTTAGCTTCGAGCTTAGAAAAATTCACAGTGTGTGATAGGCAAGAAGTAATGCATGTAGCAAGATCAGCACGGCAAAGGGCACTCCTTTAAAGGCAAGGAAGGGCAAAAATATTTTAAGTTAAGTGATAGCGATTGCTGTATGAGTCGTACGATTTTTTTTAATCATGCACGGGCAACGCGTGGCCATGCTGCTAATCATGTTATAAAATCCGCTAGCAGTTGGTTTAAGTCACTGAGATATGTGTAAAGGCAAACTTTTAATGCCTACCAAGTCTGTTCTGACAACGTCGCACATTTATTTTGTAAAAACAGAAACAAAAGGGAAATAATATATCGCGCTCATAAATTTAAGAGCTTTGTATTGTACCAGATTTTCAGTGAAATATTGTGAAGATTTTCATTTACAGAAATTATAAGGAGAAATTCAACAAATATTTGACTTTTTTATATAGCAAACAAAATCACTTAATATGAGGTTATCTGATGATAGTAGACGTGATTTTCAACAAAGCATACGTAAAAAAAAAACCTACTGCGTCAAGAAATTAGCAAAAAGTATTTTAGAAGCATACGAAACCAAAAATGCAAAAGTTGCGTAAATAGAAGGTAATACATTAATACATTTAGAGAGATTAGTTTTATTTAGGATTCTTATTTTATGGAATTTATTCATGCGTTTTTTATGTGACTTTTATTGGATGGAAAATATCGATGGCGGAATTGTTTTTTTTATTCTTACTTTTATTTCAGTGAGCTCTACCTTCAGCCGATATATTTAACTTTCCCTGGAAGTGATTCTATTGGATAGAAAATTTAAAAATTAGAATTCAAATTGTCGTCTGCTTCTAATTTTATTTTTTCTCCAAAAATACTTCAGCTGAAACGATTATACTGCCTGGCTATTATATTAAAAGAAAGATTTAGGAATGCCATATATGTTCGGCCTGAATTATAAATAATATCTCTAAATTACAATTTGTTTTTATTTAGACATTTAAATCCGAAGAGTATACGTTATGTGAAATAAATCTTACATTCGCGGTAGATGAAATTGTCTATTCGGATTTGAGGTTCAGTTAATGTTGAGTTTATTTACTTCAGACTATTAAACTCGGAGAAAGCAGGAATACATTTTTCTGTGCAACCTATTCTGTCTTCAGATATCAAGATAAAATATTCCAAGATTGAGAGTTATGTCAGGTATTCTCGATTGCATGTTGCTACCTTGAAATATGAGTTTGTCAAATTATACTCAGCGAGAAGGTGCTTATTCCCAGTTAACTCTCCTAGATTTTTTAATATATACGGGATTTCTAACACTGAAATCCGAAGTCATTTTGGGATAGCGAAAGATGCTTACCGAAACCTAAGTAATTAATTAAGAAGCAGGAAAAAACCGTTAAAAATAAAGAAAAGAATACTGAATTCTTATGAAATATCAGTCATCCTATAAGGTAATAAATGCTCAGGAATCATGGCAAGATGAAGAAGAGACTTGAAGAAACAGAATACTGTTCTACGGAAGGATGCTGAGAATACCATGGACTGAACATGTGAGCAACGAGGAAACGAAAATACATGGACTCTTTTGGTAATGGTAATAGTAATATAAGCCTTTTCCATACAACGAATCATACCGACAGTACTGATCTGAGCTTTAATTTATAAACATTTCTCTTTAAACAATATTTCAGGAAAATAGATTTTACATGTCCAGTTCATGCGTGTTTACGTCATAACCTTTGATTTAAGTAGTTAGCATCTTGTTTATGGCATTATTTTCTCTTCTAGTTACATCTGCTATCCATTGTAGTTGTTGCTACTGTTGGTAGTCCTCAAGTGATGTGGTTTATACTTAATATCAGGAAGTGGCACTTGAAATTTCTGGGGCTCGTGTGGAGGGTGTGGATAATTGCCTACTCACAGGACAGATTGATGGCAAGAGGGGTGGAAACAATCTAACTCAATACATTGAGTCAATTCCTTCGTCCACCGCAAGGAAAGTTGTCGCCATGTGGCGCGCCAGAAAATTTTTCTCCCCGAAATCAATCCTCCAGATCTACAAATCAACAATTCGCCCTTGCATGGCGTATTGTTTTACAATACTTTCATGGAAATTGCTCCGAGGAGCTGCATTCGCTGGTTCCCAGACTTCATGAGTTCAAGCGCCCTACGAGGCTGGCATCTCGCTCTCACCCTTTCACTGTCGAAACTCTTAAATGTAGTCGTCTCTTCTACTCCAATAGCTTCATGTCTCGCACCTCTCGCCTGTGGAATTTCCTTCCTTATTCCAGTTTCCCTGAGAGATATAATCTCCAGCTATTCGAATGTAATGTCAATCGACATCTTCAATTGCCTTGATCTATCCACTACCCTTCTACTCATCCTTTCTTCTATCACTCCTATCTGGTCTTGCTCCAACTTTTCTGTAACCCCTTGCGTCCTAGTGGCTTCTCGCCTTGCTTGGGGCGAAACGCTTAAAAAAAATATCTAGCGTACTTGTGTAAACGGATGACAGAAAAAATATTTAGGAGAGATGAAACAAAGAGAAAATTTATTAAGAGCTACAAAGAACAGGAAATTGTGGAGAGCCACAGTTATTAACGACCTGAAGAGATACGATATCGAGAAGAAGAAGAAGAAGAAGAAGAAGAAATGAAGGATACATCATATTAAGTATATTATTTATCTGTTCAGGCAGCAAAGCAATAGTTATAGATTAAAATATGTTAGTAGCGTAAATATTTGCAGTTATTAATGGTTTATATTAAATGAAACGAAAAAGAGGCTGCTATGTGTTTTCTTTTTGTTGGGATTACTGCATTGATGGAAGGAAGGGTGCAGACAAGCAGTATGGCTGATTTATACTATCGACGTGGAAGGAACTACGAGATTTTTGAAAACATGGTAACAAAAGCAACTAATACTTAGAAGAGATAATTTAGGTTTCTTGCGCACATAATGAGGATGATAGATAGAGGTCAAGTGGTTTAGAGAAAAACAAGCATTGCATAAATAGTGAGCTTAACTAAATGAATGGCGGAACATGGAGTTTGGAGAAATAACAGTTTATAAAGAGCTGCAAGGGATAGGCAGATGTAGAGAGCCATGATCGTTTACGTTTCGAGATGATTCGACACATGAAGAAGTCTGCTGCGTATACAATTAACTTCGCATAATATAAAAAACCTTCATATCAAAGGAACATATATTGGGATTTCAGTTCAGTAAAGTGAGACTACATCATTCGGGTGTCATGAACGATTGAAAAACGGAAGTGACTGGACACTGAAACAAATAAGATCAAGTGCTGAACCTTTTATCTATGATTTTGAAAAGAAACCAACAGTTTTTATTTTCGGATGAATTCACTTATTCATTGGATCATTTATGCTGCTGTCTCAGTGTATTGGTCAATCTATTCTATACAGCTGTATTACCATAAAAGCTCGATTGATGTCCTTAAATAACCTCATCAGACAAATACTTTCATATCGATGACATTCATGGCGCAAGGTTTATTCATAAATATATAAACTGTATATCTATATAACCGCTTTCTTAGATAAATGGTTAAAAACGGCTGGCGCGAAGTCTGTAGTTCTTAGCGGAGTGAATACCTGTTCGACGCTTGAGACCAGGCAATACAGAATCACAGACAAAATACTGGATCAAATTACAGAAACAATATCACTTTAATATTTTCAATAGTAGCAACATCTAAAATAGATGTAATTCTAAGAGAAAAATGACATGAACAAGCTGTTCACCTTCTACATTACGTCAAGCAAAAAGGTTAGGAAGAAAAACTTCATCAACAGTAGAAGGAACAATAAGAAATTCTTGACATGAAAAATCTATTATTATTTTAAGAGAAAGATTTTTTAATTTCAGTTGAAAGCAGCATTGTCTACTCGGTCAATGGATGCCGAATGCTTCTTTCTAATATAGTCGGTAAATATTACCATTGCCAATACCGTAAAAATGAAAAGGAATTATGTTTTACGGCTGGGAAAATAAAAAAAAAAGTGTTCTTCTTTTATGTCCCTAATTATATCAATGTTGAGGAGATCATAGCTCTCCAAAACATCCTCATATTTTTTATCTAAATATCTTTTAAACTTTATATTACTCTTTGTCCTTGTTCTAATTTTATCACTCGTGAATTAGGTTACTCGTTTTCCTAACGTTGCTTTTATTACATCCTGTGTGTTTTAAAATCTCTAACCCTCTTTCCTCACTAGAGGTTCAAGAAAATGTCTACTCTCGTTCTAATTACATCAGTTACCTTGCAATTCCTATTTATTTTAGCTGTTTCTTCTTTCTCGTATGTTCTACGATACTATTATCAGCATTTTGTTTAGAACTCCATCCTTGTCTCTTAACACCCAAAAATTTCTAAATACTCAAATTAATGCATGTAATATATATTTTTACATTTTAATGTCATAATATATATTGATATTTTATCAGTTCGGTTTATTGGTAAATTTTGAATCCTATATGGTGATAAGTCCTCACTCTGGTGTTCAATGACCTACAAGTAAACATGTAATTATTTGCTTAACAAAGAAAGACATTAACTATATTTCTAAGTAGAAATTCCTAAATTTACGCTGCTTGGTAAAGCGCTATAAAAAAAGGAGAAACTAATTTGAATGGATCATAAATAACTTCCGTTATTATAAACTTTTTTAAACAAAATTGAATACAATTTTGCACTTTTATAAATCTACCACTTGTCTATGTATTGAATGTTGGTGTCACAAAAGGTCTCTGCTGCTTCTGCGAAATATCTCGAGATTCTTAATAAAGTCTAAAGAAAAGTCTATAATATCAATCAACCCTGATCTGGCATCTTGGCTTTATTCGCTTTCAGACGTACCTTTCCTTTGGTAATTGTTTCAATTAACTTCGCACCTTGTTGCCTCAAATGCAATAATTTAAATGTACTACTAGATTGGCGATTAGGTCTAATCGATTTTCTATTGAAATAACTAGATTTCAAGTTCTGTTCTAATACTTTCTATTATCTGAACTCTCTTCCTATTTCTTGCTTACCTACAATCTTTAAATATTTAAATAAAACGTCCCTCCCAACCTTCTGTCTTCCTGAATCTTCTCGTTAATGTCTTCTTTCACTACCAGTAATCATTAGCCTCTTAGTGGCATTACCGCCTTGCCCGGAGTGAAAGAAAAGGATTAAAAGATTTATTACTCTATTACATATTGAACAATATTTGCATTAATTTGATGTCGGTTATCCAACAGCTTTTCAATACCCTGGTTTTGACGTGAAAAAGATTTCGACAAACACTTGAGTTTGTTTTTTGTAAAAGAAAATCTTTTCATCACATACTTTGCAACGATCGAGAAATGCAATAATCGTTTTGTGAAAGGTTATGTAAATATGACAGGTCAAGTAGAAGAAACCAATGGATTTTCATTTTTACCTCCATTATCCTTTATCTATACGGCCGTTCGTTATCATGCTGGCTATTTTTTGATGGCACGTTGCACCTGTTGGATATAAAAATGCGCATTTAGTGTATTATTGCGTTTTAAGAATTATAAATGAATACACGATGCCCTCACCCCATGCACCACAATACATTTTTCTCGACTGAGCTTATCTTTTAGAGTTTGTTTTGGAGATTTATCCTTGGCAATTTAATGTGTTTTGCGTTGAACATTGTTGTATCTAAGCCACTTTTCATTTTATCATATACTAGCAGTAGAGCCCGGCGTTGCCCGGGGATGTAACAGTAAGAGATAGATCAAGTATCGACCATCATAAAGACTGAAAAATAAAATTGACAAAGATTATTGTTTAAGGTTGACGGACACGCATGCCTTAATTATTTTTTATTTTTTTTTTTTTTCGAATTGGTCAAACTCAAACTCAAAAAACATTGTTTTCAATCGTTATGATTCTACCGATTGAATAGAATTTTATTATAAACAATTGTCTTGTAAATGGAATTTTCAAAGCATTCTGAATGTAAAAATAAAGAAAAAACTGTGCAAGACAATAAGAAACACTACATGCCAAAACAAAGTGAAGTTTTTTTTTTTAAATCGGTTGAAAAATGTCGGAAATCCGATCCCATATATAAACGAATACACACACACACACACACACTCTCACAGACACACACACACACGCGCGCACATACACACAAAAAACAACCTAGGTTTTATAATCAGTATAACTCGATAACTCGATATTAATAAGTATAACTCGATACGAGTTGTCTCCCTTTCATTAATGCCTCTTAATCCTGTTTTCAAATTGATTTCGTGCAAAAGCAATTGTGTTTTCCAATTATTGGCGCTGTCAGAACCACCGCAAGTTAATTTTACGTAGTCCTGTGAAGTTTTGTTAAAATCGGTTGAAAAATCTAAGAAATGCGATCCAATATATAAACGTACAGACACACACACACACACACACACAGACACAAGCACAATCTGCGTTTTATAATAAGTAAGATCTAAGGAACGTATTATCAGGATGATACATGTTTCATTGCAATTGCTTCCACAAAATTGGGAAAACTCTAATGTAATTGAGATAGGGGTTGTTCTTTTCAGGGATCGGTGTATGCGTTAGTTGACGTTTAGGTGTGCAAAGGTTTGTATAGGCCGAGGTCCACCCTATCGACATCTTTACCGGGTTCCAGGCCAGGAGCAAGCCTATTCCAGATCGATTGATTTGAAAGATTAGAACAAACTTCATTCTTTTCGCACTTTATGTGCACGCTAAGGCGGTTTGTATTCATAATTTTCATTCTCAAAAATCGACTGCTACCGAAGGCCTCAGAATCAAATCTCCCCAGTTATTTATCTCATAGCTGAAGAATGGAGATAGCGATTTGTGTCTTTTACAAGGACATCAGTACAAAATGAATGTAACAGGCTAGGTTAGAATTTGAACATTACATCAACTGAGCTTAGCTTTTGTTTTTTTTTCCGAGATTTATTCTTGGCAATCTAATGTGTTTTGTATTGGACACTGTTGTATATAAACCACTTTTCATTTTATTGCAATTGGTTCCATAAAACGGTCAAATCTCAGCGTAGTGTAATTAGAGGAGTGTTCATTTCAAAATCAGTCTGCTACCGAAGGCCTCAGAATCAAATCTGCCTAGTTATTTATCTCATAGCTGAAGAATGGAGATAACGATTCGTATCTTTTACAAGGACATCAGTACGAACTGAATATAACAGGCTAGGTTAGAATTTGAACATTACATTGAAACTTTGAAGGTGATCACCGTTATTCTACACGGACATCCAAATAATATAACAATCGATGATTTATCTAACTACCACAGATGCTATTTGAGCCTGAGAACCCCTTATGCGTTCGTTTCTGGGGGAGGAGATTCAAAGATAGATCAGTTCTTTCGGCGTGCAACACCTTTTCACCTCTGCTGTTAGTATCATTGGGAAGTTATTACATGAAACTCTCTCACTGTTTTTGACAATGTCTTTGCTCAAGTTATAAGTCAAAACGAAGAATAGGTACATGGCTTCGAATTGTTAGCTTTTTATTAATTGATTTATTTGAGAGCAGCCACAAAATAACCGTTTTCTCATTCGGATGATGATCTTGCGCCAATCCATTTTGGCTTCAATTTGAGGAAACGCATATAAAAGAGACAAAAGGATAAAAAAATATCAGTGTACCCATGGTGAGTGTTGTATTAATTATCCAAACACAAGACGAGAAATCAGATGACTAATTTTTTTTTACTTTTTTAGCACGGTTCTTCAACCTTTTTCATGTTATTTAAAGCCAGAAAAAATTTTTGAGTGTAAGAGTTTGTGGGTATAATAATAATATACTGATAAAATTCCTACGAGTTAACCCATAGCTAGTGTGAGATGCGGTGGATCCATATATTTCCTAGGGGTATTTGCGCGTAAGTGAATATAATTGAATTGGAACTCGGCTCGCAGAGTCGTTATCCGCTACACTATCAGCACAGCCAATCTTACAGAACATGATATTACCAAAGCGGGAGAAAGCAGAAGAAAATGTGAGCAGTGTTAGATTGCAATATATTTCGCTGCGTCATTTATCTGAAGATATCAGTGTAACAGGTCAATGTTATGCGTGGTCAAATGAGAACAGATCACATAAAGAGATCGCATTATTTATATAAGCGTATAATTGAGTGCCTTTCATCGTGAATTTTTTTTTTGTTTTTATTAGTAAAATTAATCCCAAGCAAAGCGGAAAATCACCAAGACACAAGGGGTTACTGAGTGTGAAAGAATAATAAAAAAGAAAACATTATGAAGAAACGGGAAGATTAGAAGAATAATCAGGAAGGCAGTATTAAAAAAAAAACAAAAAAAACGACCGAATCTGTAGGGATCACTGTAACACGTCAATATTACATGTGGTTAAATGAGGATAGATCATTTAAAGAGATGGCAGGATTTAAATAAGCGTATGATTACGTGGCATTAAACTTCAAATGCAATGAACGTAACATGGCCAGAAGCAGGAGCAGCGATTAAGGGGTTTTCAAAAACTCCTCCCCCCCATCCTTATACATGGTCGGATTTGGTCAAATGAAATAGGTGACTTCTTCAATAAAAAATAGAACCCTCATCTCTGTTTTCCCTATACTCAGTCTCTTTCAAACCGAAATCTAAAATTAGAAAACTCTAGACTAAAAATGACAGAATTCCGAGTTCTAATCTTTTTTTTTTTTTTTTTCGAATGGTTAATAGATGGGAAGGATCTTCAATTCTTCCGACAAACAGAAATCAGTCTACAAGATAAAGTGAAAAAAAAAATGAGCATATGTGATAAGAAAAAAAATTGAAAAAAAAAGAAAACAAATAAAGAAAGAAAAGAATCGATAAGGAAAAATAAAAAAGGAAACAAGGAAAAATGAAAAAAGAAAGAAAAATAAGAAAAGAAAATCACTAAATAAAGTAAAGAAACAAAGAACTATAATTTGATTTCATTACTGCGTTTAGATTAAGTTTTTAATGTACTTTAATCTGAACGGTGAATGGTCTTTTATGAGCCATGTCCCTTCAGTGTTTGGGTGATCATGTTTTTTCCAAACCTTCCTATCTTTTGGATTTTTTTAGTAAGATTTTATATCCTTCTTAAACCCTGTTTTACAGCATCTCGTTAAGTGGGCCATGCGCTACCTACATCTCTTCTTCTGGCATTCAATTTGCCCTTTGAGTATCAAATTCTCCAAGCTCTTTTTCCTCATTATCTGCCCTATAAATACCTGTTTCTGCTGCCACGTATAAGTGAATTTTTCTTTACATTTTCCTTCAATCTTCACCGTTACTCACATGTTCGGTCCATTGTGTTAACAATATTCTTTGGAATCACGTTTCCTTTACCTTTGAGGAGATTTGCCAGCATTTAGTGCCATATAAGAAAAACCAATATTATGTAACAGTTTAGCACTCTTTCCTTTGTTTCTAACGATTTTTTTCTGTTTCTTGATGCATTGCTTAATTTTTTGAAGGAATCGTTCGCTGTTCTAACGTGACTTCGGATTTCTGTGCGACAATTGCCATCCTCTGTTAAAACACTATGTAGATATTTAAATTTTCATGCTTAATTGATTTAGGTGTCTGTTATTCGTAGAATAACAAAAGTATGACCAGATTAGACGTCCGCACTCGGTAAGACGATAAACTACATCCAACAGCAAGGCCTCTGATCAGGAGGTTTTTAGGTGCGTGGGGCCATCTCGTAATTTCTGGTGTTCCTAGGTCCACCCTGACCCGGTGTGGTAGAACCTGTTAGGGACACATCTATGGGAAAATAGTTAACCACCAAACCGGGGTCAAAACATCTAAAAATTGGTTTTAATGCCAGCAAAACATTTTTTGTAAAAAATCATTATCAGCAATACATTTTTGGAAAAATATTACCAAATATGCTTTTTAAAAAAATATTACCAGCACTAAAAATCTTGTCGGCATTAAATAACCCATTAGGGTTGATATGTCATAAAACAAACCAAAGCAAACTACACCATATTAGAGGTGGCCACCTTCCCCAGAATACATTCTAGAAAAGTTCTGTTGCGTTTTTTAGCGTATAATGTTTAAGGTAAGCAATCAGTATATCGCAAAACGTTGCAAAACAACTGTAAAGCATAAACAAGTTAACAGTAACGGCTCTCCACAACTTCATGTCTGCTGTTGCTCTACGCAAGGGTTGAGTATTTACCATCCATCTTTGCTCGTGCTCTTCGATCCATCTCACATAAACGCGTTAAGTACGTTAAACGCTGTTTTATTCTAGCTTAATGAGTGTTAAATTTCACAAGCCTTTTTTCTACTGTTTTTTTACGGTTTTAAGAATAAGTATTCTTCTTGTTCCCATTTTATTCAGAACTTCCTCGTCTCTTACTATGGTCATTTCCTTATATTCACAGTATCCTTCAGTTCTTTCGAGTAGATTTTCTTGGAAACCATAATACCACAGTCAACGAAATTGGCAAGTAAAAACAAACCGATTTCAGGGCTGAAGGTGCTGTATGACTTGATGGGGAACAAGCAAACTGCAAGATCATGTGTTGAAAGCGAAATGTTGTACGGAAAAAGAGAAGACAATAATAACTCTTGTAACCTAGGAACAGATTACTGAATAAGAATAACCAAAAGGTAGGTTGGAAATGGAACAATAATATTTATAACAAGAACAACATACAAGATTCGCGAGCCGCGTGTAGTAAGTAATCAAATGCTTGTGGTGAGCTGGAAGGGAATCAAGGTGAATTGCAAGCGAACCTAAGTGAGTTCACATACGGTATATTCCACTGTATTTATAAAGATTGGGACATACCCAGTATAGTGCATAGGTACAATATAACAACAACAACAACAACGGCAACAACAACAATAATAATAATAATAATAATAAACACTTTGGTTGTCCATGTGGTTCAATATAGTTTCAACATCCCTTATTAGAACATAACTGATATTAGGGGAATGGATGTCAAAACGAAAAAGCTTATCACTTACTACCGTATGCATCATCCTAAAGCTGATGTCGTTCGTCTTTATGTGTCAAAATCTGTTAGAGGGAAAGAATTAGTTCAACTGTCTTACAAAACCCAACCATCAGTCTTTAAATATACCCGGAAACAACAGAAGACTGAATGATGTATCAAAGAATATGAAAGGAGTAAGAAACTTTATTTAGTAATGAAGGAAGCCAACAAATTCAAAAGGAAATTTCAAGTGGGTGAAGAAATCCAAATAAACGATAATATACCCACTGCAGCGGTAAAAGAACCTAAAAAATAAAGCAAAAGCCAATGAAGTGTACCAAATGCAGAAACTATATCAAGAAAAACCACTTCCTGGTCAATAATCTGTCTGTGCTAAATAAGGTGATGTAGAGAAACACTACCCATCAGTGGTTACGTAGTGCAGGGTAAAAAGATTTAACTCTTGCTGCATAGGAGCAATATTTGCTACTAGAAATTACCAAGTACACATACGGAAAAACTGTGTTAATACGAGATTATCGTCCTATGATAAATATCCAGAAACAATTCACTATCTTGTATCAGGTTGTACAGTGCTAGAACCCACTGAATGTAAAATTTGGTATGATAGTGTGAGCCAATAAAATATGCAACTTTTACCGGATGGAAACTGCAGAAAAACGGTATGAACATTTACAATACAAACTGAGAGAACAATGAATGCTAATCGTCCAGAAATCTTGATCAAAGACCACAAAAACAGTAGGTGCTTTCTTATTCTCCTAAGAGTCCATACAGATTGAAATGTAACTTTGAAGATCCTAAAAACAACAATAAAAATACAAAGACCTTGAAGTGTAAAACTAAAAAAGACGTGACACGTGAGAATATCGGTAACTTTGTATTTGGAGCCCTAGGATTGACTGGAAAAGTTACCGATAGACTCAGTGAAGAAATTTCAGGTAGTCTATGTCTAAAGGAAATAAAAAACTTGTAGTCGAAAGTACAGCTCACATATTACGAAGTGATTTATCTATGTAAAATTTGTGTGATCTCATTTATTTTTATTTTGTTCATTTTACAAACCTTAGGTCTCTGGTTGGGGACCGGAAGGAAATGTACACGAAATGAAATAATAATAATAATAATAATAATAATAATAATAATAATAATTTAGATTTTGTCACAAATATTAGGGAACTGAAACAGGATGAAGCCTATAAAGATCTAGGTATTAGTGACTGAGAGAGAATGCAGAATACTCAAATGAAGAAGAAGGTGAGAAATGAATACTACAGGTGTCTGCTTCTGAATACCGAGCTGGATTCAAATAACAGAATATCAGTCATAAACACTTTGGCTTTGACTGCGGTCCAATACAGTTCAAACCTCCTTAATTGCATCATAGCTGACATTAAGCAAATGGAAGCCAAATCAAAGAAAACTTTGCACCTATCACTGCATGCATCATCCCAAAGCTGATGTTGATCGTCTGTATGTGCCCAGATCCGAAGGAGGTAGAGGATTAGTTCAACTAGAACTGTCTTACAAAATTACAAAAATTGGCTTTCAAAGGTACCTAGAAACTGCAGAAGACTAGATGACGTTATGTGTCAGAGAACATGAAATCAATAAGCGACTTTATTCGGTAATAAAGGAAGCCAATAAGTTTAAAAAGGAGATTTAAATGAGTGACGAAATACAAATAAAGTATAATATAGCGACTGAAGCTGCAAAATACGTAAAAAAGAAAGCAAAAACAAATGAAATTGACCAGATACAGAAACGATGGCAAGATGAAACTCTGCAAAGCCAATACTCTGCCCGTACCAAACAAGCTAATGTAGACAAACCCGGTATCCATCATTGGCTTTGTAGTGCAGGGTTAAAAGCTGAAACCAAAAGTTTTATACTTACTGCACAGGGCCAATGCTTGTTAACTAGAAATTACCAAGCACACATACTAAAAATTGCTCAAAATGCAGATTCTGTGATAAATGTCCAGAAACAATTGACGATTTTGTATCATGTTGCAAGGTATTGCGACCCACTGAATATAAAACCCGGCATGACAGAGTGGGACAATATCTGCATTGGGAAATCTGCAACTTGTACGGAAAGGAAATTGAACGAAAATGGTATGAACATCACCAAGACCCGGTTATGGAGGTATCTAGCCACCCCCCATGAGGGTTGCATGTGGCACAAGGACGAGTTTATCGTGGGTTTCCCGACGCCAAAAAATGCCCGTATAACCCGTATAAACGAAATCGGGTTGGTCATTCTCCTCGAACGAGAACCTCATCCAGGTTCCTTTCTGCTCAAAAGCAGAGAGTTCGACCGTCAAGTCAAGTCGAGAAGCTCGGCTTGATTCGGTTATGGAGGTAGGGCCTGTTAAAGATTTTATGGGATTTCACAATACACACAAAAGAATAATCAAAACTAATCGCACAGACATCGTTATTATGCAAAAAAATATATATATATATATATATATATATATATATATATATATATATATATATATATATATATATATATATATATATATATATCTTCTTCAGAAATCTTTCAAAATACAAAAGACTTTGAAATCGAAACTCAAAAGTGTGGCCCATGGAAATATCAGCATTTTTTGTAGTTGGAGCCCTCGGATTGCTTGAAATGATTCAAAGGGTTTTTGGTAACTTATTGAAGGGTTTTTGGTGCCCATGCCTTTAAAGAAATATAAAAGAGTGTTCTCACTAGTACAGCGCACACCTTACGAAAGGTTTTGTCTATGTAAAATATGTGCTTCTTTTTTGAAAAATTGAATTGCTCCGTAGAAAATGTCAGAATGCCATTTTTAACCTTAGATCTCTGGTCGGGATTTGAAAAGCAATGAGTACCCACTAGGAATCATAGGAAATGAAATAATAATAGTATCATTTGAGTATGGAATTTGGGTACGTATAAGTGAACATCTGGGATAAAATTATCGTATGTGAGGCCTTAAACATTTGATATAAGACACAGCGTTTTTATTTAGGTATATTCTTGGAAAGAATGCGTTTTACATAAAATCGAATACTGTAATTATGTTCTCAATTACCGACTAAAATCTGGGTATAATTAAATAGTGACCTTAATAAGTATATTAAACTTCTAAAACATCCAAAAAACGCACAAAATTTCTGATTTTCTATTCCTACTTTTGGGGATATACAGGTAATTATATTAGGTTTACATAAATATTTCCAATTAATGATTAATTTTTTAATATCGAATGGAAAATTGTTTGCTTTTTTGCTTGTTCATTTATTTTTTCCAATTCAGTGCTATTCTTTTTTAACTCGTTCCCATTTTTTGTGTCTTCCTTTATTTGCTGCTTTGTATTAATTATTGTTTCTTTTACTGTCCGAGGTTTCGTTAAACATAACAGGACAGATATAGAATATTGTAACTCATCAAAGATTAGTCCTTAAGCTTTAAAATAAAAAGGTTTTGGTAAATATTTCAAAAACAAAGTATTACAAGGTGTATGTCACTGTCTAGATCAATAAGTTTTAATTTAAAAGTTTCTTGGCAATGGAAAAGAGAAAGAAAATCCACAGAGATGTTTCATTTCTTTTTCGAGTTTGTATTCTGTAGATTTTAAGTTAATTTCTACAGGTTTTGCCGCCATTCCTTTAGCTTGATAATGAATCATAATATATAAATTTGTGGTCTTCTTTAATATTGCATATAACGAATTTCCTTGAGCACTTCGACGTGATGTAATGGCTACCAAGCTAGGGACTTCGATCCCCACCGGGTGATGAGCACTTTCTGTTTTCTGCTCCATCTAAGCTAAGCTTGGAAAATCAATGCGGGTTTGTTTCGGTGTGGGAACCAAAATGGGCACATCTATATAATGTATGGCAAGCAAGCTTGTCTTGCTAGATCAATTACAACTGAATTTTTAAGTTCAATCTCCACTTAATGCTACACGCTTTCGGCTTTGTGCCACATCTAAGCTACACTTAGAAAATTGTTTTCCGGTGTGGGCAAAAATGGGTGCTTATTGTGTAGTGAAGCAAGATCAAACGAAATAGCAACTTTCGATCTTTACTCGGTGATCGACACTTCAGCCTTGTGCAACATCTCACCTATGCTTAGAAATGCTTTTATTGGGAACTTCGACGTGGTGTAATTGTTTGCAAACTTGTCTCAGTAGAAGACTGATAATAGAATAATGAGTTGGATTATTACTGGACGCCCTATATTTTTGGCCTTGTGCAATATGTAAGCTACAATATAGCGAGTTTAATCTCGTTATATCTATTGTTTATCGCGAGAATATCTCGTATCGTAACATGTTTTTTAAAGCAGCACTTATTCTTTTACATTTTTTCTGCCAATTTTTTATATTTGTTTGCTTAAATTTGGCAAACAAACTATTAACTCTTTTCCCTGTGTCTTTTATCTTTAAATATTATTCTCGCTACAAAAGTCTGAGGAAGGCCGTGAACCGGACGTTAGACGAAACTATCTTTTTAAAGAAAAATAAATAATATTAAAAAAATTTCAGAGCTTAGGCGGAGACTTTAGAAGTATCGAGTTGGAATTTAGATCAGGATAAAAGGAGATTATATTCAAAAAGATCGCAGAGGAATATCAGGTTAAGAGATATATTTGCATAATATATTTGACAAATAATATTGTATAAAGAATAATGAATGAAATAGGATTTGTAGATTTTCTATATTTACCTCAAATGCTAATTTTAAGAAAACAATGAATTTTCCCATAAGTGCAAAATATTGTCAGCAGACATTGCCTGTGATTCTATGATATTAGGTGTTAATTTATGTTTTGCAAAAACGAAACCTAATAATGCCATATGTAATTAGCCTTAAAGATTTCCCATGTGCTTCTACGAGGACATTCAGTGCGTTTCTACATTTTCTTTAGAACTCAGTAAACACTAAACAGCTAAAAGCAAGTTTCCATCAAAGAAAAGCAACTATTTACATAAGCAGAAAAAGATTAAAAGAATATTGTCTTTCTTCTAATATGGAATGGTTTCAGTTTCTTTTAATAGATCTATTGCATGTTAGAAGAAAAATAGAAGGTTTAAGACAAGATATTTATTTGGAAGTAGTCATTTCCCAAGCGTAGCTTGGACGTGGCACAACGCTGAAAGGGAGGGACACCCGGTGAGGATGGAAGTCACTATTCAGTCATAATTTTTCTAACGAGACAAGCTTGCTAACCATTACACCACCTCGAGGTGCCCTATTTTTTTCAGTCGCGGCTTGACATCGACCAGTTCAAAACTTAGATATTTTAAACTGCTAACGCTGTCTGGCACAAGACCAAATTAGTGAGGCATCAGGCGAACATCGATCTTAGAAAACTGGAGAAGCTGATTGTGCCAAATGATGTTGATAACTGATCTTGATAGCGATTAACGTAAAGTTGGAAAAAGACTGACTGATCTATTTTCTACAACTTTTGTTACAGGCTTTTTAAAAACAGAAAAAGTTATGGATCACAATACTGTTTTTGTTTTTAAAGATAATAATGATATATTGGTAAAAGTCTTATTACTTAACCCACAGCTGGGTGTAGAAGAGGTGGATTCATACTTTTCACAGAGGTATTAGCGCGTAAGGATATAAAGAAACCGGTGAGAATTGAAACTCGGCTCTCTGACTAAAAATTGCGAGTCATTATCCATTACATCACCTACACATCCAAGATTACAGCGACTGTTATTCTCAAGCGGTTACCAATCTAGGTACTGAACAGGCTCGACATTGTTTAACTTCTATTTCTCATTCCGAGCAGTTATCTATTACAACACCCGCACATCCAAGCCTGGTTTTTTCAAACGGTCTCCCATCTCGATACCGACGTTGCTTAACTCTTATTTCTCATTCCGAGACGTTATCCATTAGATCAGCTGCAAATCCAAGCTTACAGCGTCTGGTATTCTCAAGCGGTCATCCGGCTAGGTACTGACAAAGCTCGACGTTGCTTAACTTCTGTTTCTCAATCTGAGCCGTTATCCATTACATCACCTGCACGTCCACACTTACAGCGCCTGGTATTCCCAAGTGCTCACCCATCTAGGTACTGACAAAGCTCGACGTTGCTTAACTTCTATTTCTCATGCTGACCCGTTATCCATTACATCACCTGCACGTCCAAGCTTACAGCGCCTGGTATTCCAAAGCGGTCACCCATCTAAGTACTGACAAAGCTCGACGTTGCTTAACTTCTATTTCTCATGCTGACCCGTTATCCATTACATCATCTGCACACCCAAGCTTACAGCGCCTGGTATTCCAAGCGGTCACCCATCTAGGTACTGACAAAGCTCGACGTTGCTTAACTTCTATATCTCATGCTGACCCGTTATCCATTACATCACCTGCACACCCAAGCTTACAGCGCCTGGTATTCCCAAGCGGTCACCCATCTAGGTACTGACAAAGCTCGACGTTGCTTAACTTCTATTTCTCATGCTGACCCGTTATCCATTACATCACCTGCACACCCAAGCTTACAGCGCCTGGTATTCCCAAGCGGTCACCCATCTAGGTACTGACAAAGCTCGACGTTGCTTAACTTCTATTTCTCATGCTGACCCGTTATCCATTACACCAACCGCACATCCAAGCCTACAGCACGTGGTATTCACTAGCGGTCACCCATCTAGGTACTGACCAGGCTCGGCTTTGCTTAGTTTCTGTGAGCGTACGGGAACCGGTATTTCAACGTATTGTGGCCATAAGTTTTAATAAAGCTGAGAAGAATCTTGTTTGTTGCTCATTCTCTTCATCACGTCTAGATTACATCGTCTGTTGAAGTTCTTTATGTCACTGCATCGAATACAAAGTCGTTACTGTTACATTAATCTTTATTATTCTATGGTTCCTGATTATTAAAAAAAAAGAAGGATCTACATAATAATGTTAATGCAATGACAGATGAGTGTGAAAACTGTCCAACATTCATTATCATATAAAAAGATTAATATTATATAAGAGTTGTGTTCCCTTTTTGTCTATATAACAAAACTTTCCTGTCACTTACTATTTCGTTTAGCTTTTGTGAGGAATCGTTTGTGCTTTCAGGCTTTAGCGTCAGATTTCCGGCCTCTGCTAAAAGACTTCCCAGATATCCCTACACTAGTTTGATGTAAGTCAATCTATTCGTCTACCAATCTTGCTTTAAATATTTCCTCTGAGTGTCAGTTTCTCTAAGCTCTCTTTCCACATCATGTTCTCTTTCCGTCCTCGGTATTTTCAGCGTCCTTCTTTAGATTTAGCACAAGTCTCATCTTCATTCAAGGAAATTCACTGCCATATCTATCTTCTCTTCTTTGAGCCGTGTCCTTTCAATACATAGACGATAATGTCTGTCTAGGATTTCCTCTCCCTTGTAGCTCTAAATAAATTTTATCTTGTTATTTCTTTCTTGTTCCGCCATCCATCTACTCAATTTAATTATGTAGGTTATGCGTTATTTTTCTCTATCCTTCTTGCTCTCAATCTGACTTGTAAGCTTCAGATTTTCCAAGCACACTTTTCTCTATATGTACTCTAGAAATTCCATCTGTCTCTTTTGATAATTATAAGATTCCTTTTTCTACCATTTTCTCTAAAACTCGGTATTTGTTCGCATGTTCGTTCCATAGTATCCAAAGCATCCTTCTGTGGAACCAGGTTTCTGTTATTCAAGCCTCGTTTTCATCTGTGAGGAGATTGTGTAGCATTCACTGTTAAATATGAGAACCAATATCAGAAAACAGTTCAGTATTCTTTTCTTTGTTTCTAACGTTTTTTCTGTATCTTATTACTCTGCTTAGCATCTTTGGGGCGTCTTTTAGGCTATCCTAATGCAACTTGGGATATCATTGTCATACTTTCCGTCTTCTGTTAAAATACTTCTGAGATATTTACATTTTTGTACTTGTTTGATTTTCGTACTCCAATTTGTAATTTACATGTTCGACCCAATTTGTAATTTGCATTTTCTAACAAACTTTGATTTCATCTTCTTGCAATTGATGTTTAGTCCTTCCTTCTCGTTTTTGTAACAGTTTTTATTTCCGTTCATACAATCAACACATTGTCATCTGCATATCTCAAGTTGGTAAAATTGTGGCCGCCAATAATGAATTCAGATCCGATTTCTAATTCTTTCAGAATCGTCTCACTGTATAGATTGAATAAACCGGAGAGATCCTTGTCACAGATTTAACACATTTTGTATGTGTATGCAGGTAGTTTAATGGCAGTATAGGTCCTTGATTCTTCTATCTTTCTCAGATGCGCCAACGTTACTAAGCCGTTCCAACAGGTCTTTGTAGTGCACTATATCAAACATTTTAGCATAATCTATAAAACACAAGTACACGTCCTTCTGCTTTTGTACTGTTCTCTCTGATATCATTCTGAGCATAAATATTGCGTTTCTTGTTCCAGTGTCTTTCAAAAACCCGTGGTTCTTGTCACAGCATTTCAACACTCTTCCTTCTGTATCTAAAAACATTTTTTTCTCGTCTGTTAATACTTTTTTTTAGTATTTTGGAGAATTTTTTCGCTATTCCAATTCACCTTCGGATTTCAATGCCATAATTTCCGGCGACAGTTTTAGTGTCGAAATTTCTGTCGTCAACTTTAGAATTTTTTTTTCTTAACCGTTATCACCCCATACACAGCAGTAAAGCCACTAAGACACAAGGGGTTACAGGGTGTGGAGGAATTAGGAAGAGAAACGTTAATAATGAGCGGGAAGAGAAAAGAGAAATCAGGAGAACAGTAGATAGCGATCGACATTGCTTTTTAATATATGACTTAACTTGAACTCCTATATTGTAATTTTAACATGTGATGTTTTTATTGCTATTTACTTGGTTTTAACGATTTTTTAAAGATTCCTACGACACGTAAGAACGTTTAAAGCATCGTTTAAGTCCGCGACCTTCCGCGACCTTCCACCATTTTCGTCACCATTCGTTTTCCCATCATAAAGTTACCGGTATTTGTTTGGTTGCTGACTGTTTTTCGAAGACCACAACACATCTATGGCAATAGTTACATCATGTCGTATCGCAAGCGAGAGATAAGCCGTTGCAGCTACAGGTTTTCAGCACATATTTTCTCAGAAAAATTTTCGCTGCTCGATACAACCAAAAATCGACAAGTCTTTAGCATTTGTTTAACAATACAGCTCCTATTCAAACGCAGTAAAGGCAGGCATGCGAATAGAAAAGCTTGTTATTGTAGATATTATATAAACGTACAAGACTGTTAGAGATTGAAGCTGAAATCATACCTAGTGACATTTCCCGCTGGTCAGTATAATAAGAAGCGATATAACTGAATCAGCTGTAAGATGGATGAAGGGCCATTGTTCGTGTCACATTCATTCAGATTAGAAGTGATTTCTGGTTCTCGTTTTGTGTTGCAAAGGATATTCATAAATAATGAGTGTCTTTATTTGTCGAACAAATAAGGAATATTTCATAAAAAAAGGTATAAATTTCATAAAAAAGCATAAATTTCATAAAAAGGTATAAATTTCATAAAAAAGGCAAAAATTTCATAAAAAATACATAGAATATGAATTAAGAACAACTCGCAAATACTTTAGATTAACGTATGTAAAATAAGCCTATATGCAATATCAAAGATAATTCCATTTCTCTACGATAATACAAGTCCCGAGAGCCACTCAATGTAGACGATATTCAGTGCCCATTGAACCCATATAAACGGGTTCTGGGCCGGTTCACCTCCCCGAAAGAGACTCCGCCCTTCGGTGTAGCCTCCTTCGGGTTCCTCCTGTCCGTAGGAAGAGAGTTCAACCGAACAGTCGCTCAGAAAGTACTGAGTCGACTGACAGTTACTGAAAGATATGGTTTTATGTACGCAACAATTATATATTATTTGATAATATAGGATAGATATCTAGAATTGAAGAAGTTAAGATTGTGGTGATTGGGGAAGCATTCTCTTGGGAACGTGTACTACAAAGCAGTGACTCATTACAAGAAGCTGTTCGGATGGAACTCCCTTTTAAGTAATGGAATACAAGGAGTATGTTTTGCCCCTGTGTACATTGAATGGCGAGTCTTAGATCCAAACAGCTAAACTATTGTAACCAAGGAATGTAGTTCGATAGAACATTCGCCATGGAAATAGCGATGGAATATCAATATGAAAGTTACACGTTGGAGTAAAATCGATCGTCTACAAGAAAGCGGTTTTGAACTCTGTCAATGCTCGAAAAAAGGAATGGGTAGCCCCATCCGATATATGGCAGCAACTCTACATTTTTGGTCTGATACGATTCTTGTAACGAGAGATCATGGAAAGTGGAGTCAAGTACCTCCTGGGGTGGCATGAGGTGTGATGGATCGTATATTTGAGCTGCCCATGAGATTTGCTGCGAACATGAGCCTCAACCGACAAGGACATAGTTTGAGAAGAAGAGCCTTCATTATCATTCATGATAATTGTTGGGGCGCACCCACCTTCTAACTAGTAATGGACTGGTCCCTCTTATATAAGTCAGCTCTGGAGAGAGAGAGTGACAGAGCGTCAGAGAGAGAGAGAGTCAGCGTGAGCAGTCCAGATAAGCTTACCCGGTACATACCGTTGGACTATAGACTTTGGATATTGTTTCGTACTAACCAACCTTCGTTCTACTAATCACTCTATTGTTAATTGCTTTTATGAATATACCAGTATTTCCCTCTACAACTGTGTTTGTCTTGATTCATACACCGACACGCGGGAAACTCACAACATCTCAACAATAATTTAGGAGGTTATTTCGTTGATGGTTGCTCTTGTAATTTTGTATACTTCTTTATGAAGTCAGGTATCCTCTGCTGCAATCATTTTCTTCTTCTTCATGGTCTTATATGTACTGTATCCTTTCAAAACCTGGGCGAACAGTGCTCTCCACAACATCCTATCCATCTTGCTATAATGGCAGTTAATCAGAGGACGGTAGCGGAATTGTTGGGTGAAACTTTCTCTTGTGAAGTTCGAAAGAGACATTTTGGTTGTCCGCAAAATGTTGGACGACTCCTTCTCTGGGACATGCCAATTCTAACCGACAGGGAAATAAAAGCAAACAGAAGTGATATTGTCAGAAAAGAAAAAAAATTCAGGAACTGTATTCTTATTGATTTAACAGTGCCATCTGAGAGAAAAGCCTTCATGCAAATTACTGGGAAATTGTCCAAATAGAAGGACCTGAAGATCGTGATTAACAGTGAGTAATGAAGACTGAGATTGTACCAATAATGAACAAATTCTGAGCCTTGTGAAAAATGAATGGACAATGTTACTAACCGTACCCCATGTAACATCAACATACAAGTTGCTCAGAAGATCGTCCTATTAAGAACATTCAATATATTAAGAAAACTGCTATAAGTTAAATGACAAATCTCGTATAGGGCATAAGGGGCATAGTTTTGGATTCGGCTCTACAGGATACAACGCAGTAAACATACCATACACAAATAATAATAATAATAATAATAATAATAATAATAATAATGTCAAAGCTAACTGCCCAGACATTGTCATTAGAGACTGCAATGTATCTTTGAATATCTTCAAAAAACTATCAAAGGACCTTGAAATCGAAATCTCAAAAATGTGGCATATGGGAACATTAACAATCCCCGTTGTAGTTGGAGCCGTTGGATTGGTAGGAAAGGATTCCAATAGACTAATTGAAGGGATCCCTGGAAGCCCATGCCTTAAAGAAATAAAAGAATTGTTCTCACGAGTACAGCCCACACCTTACCAAGGGCTTTTTCTATGTATTTTTTTTTTTCGGTGGAAAATGTGATGATGCCATTTCTAACCTTAGGTCCCTGGGCGGGACCCGGGAAGAAATGAGTACACATCAGAAATCAATGGAAATAAAATAAAGATAATAATAATAATAATACAACTAAAACTACGTGGAATTTACGAGAGTTAACCAAAAGTGCTCAATAAATAAGTAGAGTTGTAATATTAAATAAACCAAGAAAAGTTCAAGTGATTTATCTGATTGACCATTGCAAGAGTTTCGCGTTGACTCGCTTCTTAGGGGTTCTTCTATTTTTTAATGCGCCGTGTCCTCTTAGGACGTTGGCGATCATGGCTCTCCACAATTTTGCGTTCCTTGTAGCTCTTAAATTTTGTCTTTTTGCGATTTCTCTTAAACTCTGTTCTGCAATGCAATTACGTAAGCTTAGTAAGTATGTAATGCGTTATTTTCCTCTTGGCCTCAATCTGTCCTGTGAGTACAAGAGTTTCTAAGCTCTCCTATCATTATGTGACGCAGTAATTTCAACTGTCTCTTCTTGATGTTAAGTATAAATTTCCTTTTTGGTTCGATTTTCTCTAAAATTGTTTACATGTTCTCTCCATTGTATTCTCAGCATCGTTTTTTAGAGCCACTTTTCTGTTGCTTCAAGTCTCTTGTTCGTCTTTGAGTAGACTGCTCAGAATTCATTCCGTAACAGTTAAGTAGTTTTTTTATTTGTTTTAAACAAAGTTTTTTTTTCTTTCTCGTGATACTCTACGTAGCTTTTGGAATGCATCTTTGGCTATTACAAATTCATCTTCTGATATCAGTGTCGTATTTCATTCCTCTTTCTAACATGTGAACTCAACGACGGTTTCGATGCGACACTCTGGAGTCGGCCAATTGGATAAGCTAAATGGACCTTTTGATTTATTATATATATACAGGGGTTGGACAAAATAATTGGAACACTTGTTAAATTCAAAGAAAATTTATTTAATATGCAGTTGGTCCTCTTTTAGCCCCACAAACAGCTTTAATACGTCTAGGAATGGAATCATACAGCTTCCTGACTTCATCCAGAGGAATTTTCAGTCATTCTTAAAACCTTCTCCAGCTTTTTACGACACGACGGTGGAGGATAGCAGCTCCTAACTTGTTGCTCCAAAATACCCCACAAATGTTCAATAATATTGATATCTTGTGATTGTAGAGGCCACTCCATATGTTCTAGCTCACTTTCATGCTCTTAATACCAATTCTTAACCACTCGAGCGGTATGTATTGGAGCATTATCGTCTTGGAAGATGCAGTCACCATCAGGGAATAAAGTCTAGGCCATTGGATGAACATGATCTCCCAAAATGTTCAGGTAATCTTTGCTGATGATCCTACCATGCAGGGCAACTATTGGACTGAGACATTTGCTGGCC
>CAHIKZ030001713.1:6282500-6340000 GCA_903632075.3 Acanthosepion pharaonis
TAACTAAAATATTACAATTTAATTAATAATAAAATTTAGCTAATATTAACATTTTGTTTCGTTTATTCACTGCAAACATATTTGTCGTTCATGTTTGACGGAAAATAGTAAACAAATAATACGGGCTGTGGTTGGACACACACACACACACACTCACGCGCGCACACACACACATACATACACATACACTCATACGCGTGTCCCTGTCTGTGTGCGTGTCTGTGTGCGTGTGTTTGCGCGCGTGTATGTGTGTGTGTGTGTGTGTGTGTGTAGAGGAAAAAAATACTTACTAATATTTTAATCTACTAAATTGTTTATGGACATATCTGTATTTCTCCAGTATATAATGGAGAATCAACAGCGAAAACCCCTTTTGTTACGGGTTTAGACATATCACCGCGTGGGAATTGTGGTAAAAAGTTGCTTTTTTTTTCATCTTCGCCCTGAACTGATGCTTGTCAACAGATCTCCTGTTGCGATAGGGAGACACACTCGCCTTTCGATTTTTGCCTCCAAAAAAGGGTACGCTTCAACTTATCTACCGACACCCTGTCGCCGCTGAGGACGTTCTGACTACTCTCTCGGCCGTACCGATTCCTCCCTTCACCAAAACGTTGGGGGATCAAACAGCATAATTAGCAACGTATCACCAGCATGCATACTCCCTAAGGATTCGTTTCTGCTTTTCAATGGGTTAGCAGTCGATTCCAATTCAGTCTCTCTGGGACAAGAGATGAACAAACCACGAGCAGACACACACAAGGATATATATATATATATATATATATATATATATATATATATATATATATATATAGATAGATAGATAGATAGATAGAGAAATAGATAGAGAGACTATAAGCCAAAAGTTGGTGGTAACCCTCTTGATTTTCGAAGAATCATCAAATAACTGAAGGTTGCGTACATTTTTTTAAACTAATTTTATATCTCATTTCGGACCAGAAGTACCGTATGTACTCGTGTATAAGACTATTTCATGTATAGTACACACATTGAAATTTATTTGTGAATCACTTGATTTTTTCATATTTGTCTCGTATAAATCCAACGCACATACTGAGCAATACATGTAGGCCTACCCTAAGCAAATATTACATTACTGGGCATTATCTTGAGTATATATCATAGCAAATAAATGCCGCCCATACTATTCTACACAAAGCTATCCCAAAATGGTGAAAAAAGCCACTTACCGTAATATATCTGATACGAAAATTTAGATACCTTACTTTTGTTGTCTGACTATGGTAGGTCATTTAAGCTGGCCCTGCCTCCTACGCAGCCAAGGTTTCTACAAGAAGTGCAGAACCTCATTCACTAGGTATGCCAATTACAAATCAACAAATACCTTGTGGAAATGAAGAATTAATAGATTTCTTTCCTATCTCAAATTTGTATTAAGCCTTGATTCACAAGTGTGTACAACACTGTGGTAAATACTTCGGTTTATGATAATTCAAGTCAAGAATCTAGGCTACCGGAGGCAGACTAAAGGTACTTAGTTGTATCGTTAAGGTTAGCCAAAAGTAGCGGGAGAATGTTGGCCTGCCAGGTAAGTTACGATCACCGAAAATCCATGGTTTTCCTCTCTCAAAAAATATTACTTGTGTATAATGCAATCGGTCACAGAAAATACATGATTTTTAGCCTTTTCAAAAAATTAGCTGCGTGTACTGCAACAACTATATTTTGCATAAATACATTATACTCGCGTATATACGGTATTTTCTCCCCCTGAATGTATTTATCATATATTCACTAATAATAATAATAATAATAATAATAATAATAATAAGTTCTTACCCAATCTTCCTTGCTGGCGGATTTTAAATGTTATACACCTTCCTTGATAACAAATTGGACGCCATACAGTAATGTATCAAATAACTTCAGCTTAATATCCTTAGTAGAAGTTCATTAAACAAGAATTATGAATCCTTTTAAATATTAAATCCATAGACATACAATGTATAATCATTTAGGCCCGTATATATGTATGCGTATACCTTTCTCAGGCACAAAAAGTGATGTTGTTAGTATTGTACCAATAATTCTAAATATATATGCATATTTTCACAATGAAAACATAAAGTAATAAGTTATATTTCAAGTAATTATGAAAGATGATTTATTGAGAGAATAGTATAGAACAAATATATTGTCGAGGTTTTTCCTTATTTTGAAAAGGTAATTTAAGCAAAAAGATAAACTTCTGTTAGCATCATAATATAATTTCTGAAGTTTTCAAAGCGTTTACTCAAGTTTCATCTAATAACTGCAGCTGATATTAACGAACAAAAGCTTCATTTGAAACCCTGTTTAGTCATTTAGAATCGAAAACATTTTATATATTATTTATGTTTGAGTTCATAGTAATTTCCTCGTTCAAAAATGGATGCAACTTGTTCCTATATATATATATATATATATATATATATATATATATATATATATATATATATATATATATATAGAGAGAGAGAGAGAGAGAGAGAGAGAGATAGTGGTAGCCTCTGTCTGTCTGTCTGTTTGTCTTCGAAATCTTCCTAGGATTTTGGAGATAGATCGCCATAAACTTATATATTCTGAAACTACATTAACCGGGCTACTTGGATAAGTATATGTCTTTTTGATCCAAGGCGGGTCCAGGGGAGGAAATCCCTCACTGATGTTGTGTTTCCCTCTTATATAACTAAAATTTAAATTTGAACAAAGTAATGACTCTTAAGTTACTTGGATAAGTATATTTCATTTTAATCACAGACCGTTTAAATTTGAATGACGAAGAATTTATTTGGTTCAGGGACTGATAGTTCATATTTCAAACTGCAAGCATTTACTTGGCGGTGGGATAAAGTAAACGTTGATCATTTATATTTGAATCTCCAAGCACACTGAATCATTTGCTAGGTCTGTTGATAGGAAAATGTTTACACTGTGTCGTATTCGGCAATGTTTTACACAGGAAAATATCTTGTAGATTTATAAGTCTATCATTCGCCCGTGCATCGAATACTGCTTCCATATCAGGACTAGTGTTACTTTTTATGCTTAGCTAAAGATTCTTGACAAAATCAATAGAAGAATCTGCATAATTATCGGTCCTGACCAGGCATCTCGTCTTTAGTCATTTTCCCATTGTTATAACGTAGATTCTCTATGCCTTAACCATAATTTCATGGTTTATGCTTCAAGGTACTTTCCCTTATTGGTATCGCGACTCCCGAAATTTAAGCGCAGTACTAGTTTGTAGGTTAAGTCTCGAAATTTTATCGTCGTAATTGCTAATTGTAACCGTAAGTTCTATGCTAAATATTTGTCTTCTCGTATTTTTCGCTTGTGGAACCCGCTTCTGCTTTCTTGCTTTTGTGTCAACTACGATCTTATAAAAATTTAAATGCAACGTTATTCGTCATCTCCTGTTTCCTTGACTTCTAGATTTTTAAAGTCCTCTCTCTCGGTAACGTTTTCTGAGGTTTTTTCATACCCAGTAACCCTTTGCGTCTTTGTGGCCTTATCACCTCGCTCATGTTGAAATCTCTAAACCATTTACTTGCTAGGGAAATATTAGTCGTTCATGTTTGAGTCTAAAGTTGTTTATTTGGATCGATAGTGATTGTTTAAAATTGAGTTTCTGGAAGATTGTTTATATTTAAATATTATTTGGTAATTGGCACCTTTCGGAGGATATTATGCACCTCGAAAGGATGCAGTTGGTTTTTTCTAGGCACACAGCAAGGGAAGAAGAAAGGAAGGATATGAAGTAGAAATTATATCTGTTTGAATAAATAATACAATAGAAGGCACCCATATATCTCGGCCAAAATTATGTCCTTACAAACTTTAGTGAGCTCTCCCGGATGCAATCCTGGGTGATAGTATATGTAGGCTGTGAGCTGTTCAAACCACATGCCCACCTGCAATCTTGACCTTACTGACAAAATACAAAAAAACTATAGGTCATTATAATTGAGTCCGGTTTAGCGGCAGGAGTTGACGGAATATTGCTAGTGTTAATAGCCTAGAGTATTTCGGGCTCCACTCCGAGATTTTCCTCTGGAATTACGCCCATAACCTTTTCTGCGTTAGTATACAATGGCAAGGCAGCGGATGTTTGAATTTAAGATTTTCCTTCTCCTGGATTGACTGTCTTGCCGGACTGATTGGCTACATCTACCCGAATCAGCTGGTCATTAGGCGCCAGTGGTCTGCCATCGTCTCTTCTCCGGCTTGAAGCTGGGCTTAGTTGTTTGAGACTATTTGATATGATTGTCAGTGGAAAATTTTGTTGAGAGTGAAGGCTTCGTGGCACTACAACTCTCGGTTTCGACAACCTAAATAATACATTCTTGAAAACAAGTTAGTATCGATATATACATTTAGAAAATGATATCTTTGAAGATTGCAGCCCAAGAAAGTCATACACCAAAACAAGATCTAAAATTCTCGCACAAATACATAAATGATTTTTGTTTAATAAAAGATACTATAAATTATTAGTAAATACTAAACACTTTTAATATATCGGTGTAAGGTTCCGTTTTAACATATTTAGTATATGGGGAAAGAAAATTGCACACAGAATAGTCTGTGCTATAGTTATTTAAACCGAAAGCCGCAAATCACTCCAAGACATTAACACGAAAACTCGAGTCATATTCTTAAACGTCAGAATGAAACTTTCATATGGATGGTATGCATGGTATCAAACTCGTTCAGAAATATCTAAGGTGACAGCTGTATACAACCGCTTTCTCGGATCAATGGTTAAAAATGGCTTAGAGGTGAGTGAAATCTGTAGGTCTTGGCGAAACCAATCTTCTAAGTCAAAGAGAAAACAATAAATCGCTACTTTGAATAAAAGGTTAGGAAGGAAACCTCCAATCAATACTGGAATTAGACATAAAAGCTACTAAACTTGAGAAACCTATGTCCTCCAAAATTTGTTTTAAGAACAAGATTTTATAAATTCTACCCGACATCGGTACCGGTTGTTCAGTCTGTGAAAGTTGAATTTTTTTTTTGTGATAAACAAACGGCTCGTATTAACATTGCGATATGACTAATTAAAAAAATATTAAAACAAATATCACGATAATAATTTGTTTTCTTTCTGAAATAGTTAACCTATTTCAGCGTGAGTTATAATGAGTGCGATTAGAGAATAATACCAATTCCTCTTAATATCTGGTTAGAATAACCTTAACCATAATGCCTTACAGGTTTCAAAGTACAACTACTAATATCAGAAATGTCTGCTTTCCTAAAGTGAAGATATATGAAGTAGACAAGCTGAACTCCTACACAAAAATGGGAAGAAATTGTAAGACGGAATCTTATGATAGTCACCATAAAGTACAGCGCAAGATACGAGCTACGAATTAGAGATGAAAAAATCGAGGAACCAATGACGAACTGCCTTGAGGCAAAAGAAATGTGGTTCTACAGATGAACACTGAAAATACCATGGAGAGAGCATATGAACAATCAGGACGTTTTAAGAAAAATGCAAACAAGAAAATGACACTTAGAATCAGAAAGTAACAGGTTGTATTTCTACGACACATCATGGGAAATTTCTATGACACATCATTGTATAATTTGATAATCACAAGACATATTGAAAACAATGATGACAGTGGTAAACAGCGAGTAACCAATCTAAAGAACTTGTATAAAAGGTGGCGCAGAACAGATAGTGAGAAAGAGAGTCAAAGGATAAACAATGCCAAGAGCTTAAAAAGATAGGAAATGAAGGAGAGACATGTCCTGAAGCGGTAGGGCACAGAAAATAATAAGAACGGTTTTATTAATGTTTGATTAAACAGAAGAAGTATTTTGTTCTCGAAGAGTTTATATCTAAATGAATGTCATAAGGAACGCAAGTATATCGTTTCTCACATTCTTTAGCAGTTTTAAGAATAACGAAAACGTATTTGAAATTACTTGTTCGAATTTTATCCAATTTCATTTGAATTGCTTTTCGCGCCAAACAAATATTTAAAGCGCAATATAATTCAGTCATCAGTGCGAAATCTAATTCCGCAGAGTAAATTTGTTTGAAAAAGTAATTTTCTTACGATGAAAGCATAATTTAAAATTTACTTTTTTAAATAACCAGAAAAAAGAAAAAAAATACAAATTTCCATGTGAATCAGAAATTCCAATTTTGAGTCAAGCATCAAAAGATATACTATCAAAATTGCTAAAATCTTACAAGACCGAATTCCAGTCAATCTGTCTTGAAAGCTTGCAGTTGCCACTTAATTTTGCTTCACACAACTGAACTGAGCTTCGGACAGTTACCAGATTACTTCAGATAAAAAGAACAAATAAAATAACTGTCACCTACAAAATATAGAAAAAAATTTATCTTAATTTTTACCCAGAGGATGCCAAGTCGTTTAAATTCTGGATCATTCAGAGTTTCTACTTTACTGGAAGTGTGAATGTCGTATTCTCACATTGTTTGATAAAAGTAAAATAAAACGCGTTGTAGAGAGGGAAAAGCCGAAAAATAAAGACAAAATGCAACAAATCATAAATTTCAATCTGAAATTAATTACTGGATTTGAATACAAAAATATGTAGGACTAAGATTCTGTTTCGTGTTTCAATTCAAAAATTTACTATATATATATATATATATACGAATTGATTTTGCCTGTGCTGTTTCTCAAGAGGGAATACGCGTTTTCTTTCTTCTGTTGTAGAGAATTTACATTCAACTTAGTTAATATGCCTCGAGCATGTGCGTCAAAAGAATGTTAATTTCTATTATATCGGAAGAACAGCCAACTGTAAGGCATTTTATCAGCTTGTACGAAATGAACGAACATCTTTCTTACTGCTTCTCTCTCTCTCTCTCTCTCTCTCTCTCAGGTACTATTTTTCTCTCTCAATTATACAGCGACGCATGAAAAGACTTCAAAAATGGCTAGCTAGATAATGTTTTCAATGTTTACATAGATAGAAATGTATATCAATAAATATATATATATATATATATATATATATATATATATATATATATATAATATATATATATATATATATATATATATATATATATATATATCAATATATATACATATATATATATTTCAACCCTTAATTCATTCTAATAATATATATATATATACATATATATAAATATATTCTTCAAATCGTTTCACCTATTTATCGTCGTTGAATCGTTTTTTCAATTCTTTCCTGAAAATATTTGGATTGTCCAATATAAAGATTTTTCATTAAAACATTTGGGAGCATGATTTTATCATAATCTTTCTAAATATAAAAGTAGGCACTAATATCAACCCCTAAGAGGCGACAGTCTACCATGAAATAGACACGCCATTATATATATATATATATATATATATATATATATATATATCTATATATATATAAATAAAAGGAAAAGTTATACATAAACAAAGTAAAAAAAGAGTTCAAAATTTTAAAAATGAATATTCATCAGTATAACAGAAAGGTCTACCTATTTTTTAATAATAGGACGTTTTGAATCTTGCCTTTTTCGCACAAGTCATGGCATATGTCATAGTGTTGTAGTTATTCTGTTTTTTTGTTTTTTTGTTTATTCAGAATTATAAATGTTGTTTCATATTTTTGCGTTTAAATTTCTAATATATATATACAAACATTTCAAAACTATGACTTTAGATTTTGAAATTCTCGACGGTCATTCACATCAATACGATGTCCATGTACAGATATATATATATATATATATATTTATATATATAGATATTCTCTTTCTCTTCTCCATATAGATAGATAGATAGATAGATAGATATAGATATGTGGAGGGATCCTCCCTTTTATACAAATGGACTCACCCAGTGTATTTAGAGCAAGACTAAGGAGTCGAGTTGGGAGTTACAGAGTAACCGGAAGAGTGAGGGTGAGGTAACAGCGTTGTAGGAGCTCACAGTGAGCGAACATATCATACAGCAATACTTCAATACCAAAAGACTGTATATATATACGTATTCCTGAGCTACTAATGCACTATATTTACATTATTTTCATATATATTCATTTGGCGTTTGTTATTTATTGGTACCGGATTTCAAACCCTCAACTACGCCCTTCCTCTCTCCCTCTCACTGTCTATACTACACACACACACACAAACACACACACTAATTATTATATGTGTATATATATATATAATCACTTCTCTGTACATATATATATATATATATATATATATATATATATATATATATATATATATATATATATATATATTTATTCCTTTCCTTCACCTCCTAATCTCTGTTTATGCTATAGAAAATAAATGACTCACGTAATATAATATACTGAAATGTGATACAAGGACATAAATTTTGCAGATGATCTGCCCCTTGTATTCATCAATTTTGAACAAATACAACTAATTCTTCTCAGATTTGAATCTGATAAAGCACATGCTGTTCTCGATAGAAATGAAAGTAAAACAGCAAGCATATATTTTAATCTCGAGAAATCAAATCTTATAACGTTCAAACGTACAAACCTAAATCAAACATATAAGTTGGTGTGGACAGCACTATATATATATATATATATATATATATATATATATATATATATATATATATACCATATGAAAGATAATAACTTGCAAAATCTGAATGAGCAAGTCTTTAACAGCGAATGCTGCGCAACTCGTCACAGAGGAAGAAGAGACTTAAAGCAACAAAAATGTGATTCTACAGGATGGTGCTGAGAATGAAATTATTTGAGAGTAAATGGAAACGCAAATAAGTCTTACCCTTAGTATAAGAAATAAACAGTTTATATTTCTGTAGAACGTAATGGGTAAAGAGTGTTTGCAAAATTGGACACTCACAGTACATATTGGAGGCAAAGATGGGTTAACGAAGGCAGTGAATTACCTATCTAACGAGATTGTGTAATTAGTTAGCAGAACAGAGATTAGGAGAGAAAACAAAAAGAAAAAATCCTAAGACCTACAAAGGGCAAACCATTTTGAAGAGTTATGATCGCCCACGTTCTCAATGGAAACATTTTATGTAAGTAAAAGTATTAATAAATAGATGGTGCTCTCTTGGTTCTGGAGTAAATTTATTTTAAAAAAATAGCAGTTTCGTATTTGTCGTTTAAATTTGAATCTGTAATCATTTACTTACCGAAGAAGCCCGGTGCAAAGAAAAGAGAAAACAAAAGGGAATTCTCCAGGAAGTGTTCTAACAGAGTGTCATATCACATATAAAGAAAAGACTTGAAGCAACAAAAACGTAGTTGTTGAGAAGGATACTGAGAATACTATGAACTGAATATGTGAGCAACGATGAAGTCTTGGAGAAACTGAAACCAAAAAGGAAGAGGGGGGTTGGAAGGGGAAAAGTTGAAATTTCTAGAGCACATAATGAGGAAAAAGGGTTTAGAATATTTGACACTCACAGGGTATATTGGAATGCGGGGAAAAACAGTGAATTACCTACCTAAGGTGATTCTGCAAATGATTGGTAGAACAGGTATTAAGAGAGATATCAAAAAGACAAACTTCGAGGGGTTACAAACGACAGAAAGTTGTGGAGAGCCATGATCGCCCATGTCCTGAAAAGACAATGCATATGGAAGAAGAATGAATAAATGCCGTATTTTGTTGCTTATTTTTCCTATATATCTCCGAAAATTATCCGGCGTCCTGAAATTCGAAGACTGGTAATTTCCCTTCCAATTATTACATTCTAAATAGTTACCATAAAGTTGGGACTTCTCGGTCTGTGATGAATTTGTCATGGTTAGTCAGGTTTTCATGCTGAGATGTGCTATTCAGTAGTTAAAACTGGGGATGATGGGGAGAGTTATGAAGTTCAAAGCAAACACATCTATTTTTCGATTTCGTTTGGCTTACTAATGATTATTACTAATATTATTACTGTAAATCAAAAATTATACACACTGCCTTCTACTCATATGTGCTTATAGTTGATCCTATCGTGGCCACGTGAACGAAGTTTGAGTTAGTTCGAGCTAGTTTTTCCTGCTGCTGTTACAGTGTAAACGTAACCGCTCCGCTCGCAGTGTGCACCAAAGACGAACAATGAGCAGTGATCTGATTTTATTTGGTCGGAAGGTGTGTCCGGGAACGAAATTCATCAACAGTAGACTACAGTACACTACCGCGTAGAAGTGCGCATGAGTTTACCGAGCAGTTTCAAATTGGTCGGGCATTGATTAAGCACAAAGAAGAAGCAGGTCGCCCGTCGAACTCCACCACTGGCGAGAAGATTCAGCAATCTCGAGAGATGGTAATAGCGAAACGACGAGGTAGCATATTCTCTACAAATTCGGAACCCTTCTCTTTCTTCCTCCTTGGGGTACACTGTTAGCGATGCGGCCATGATTACACTGTAACAGCAGCAGCAAAAAAAAAAAACAAAAAAACTAGCAGAATGAAGTGTGACAAATCTAAAGATATGTTATGGAAAACGTTCGGATAATTTTTTTCCTGACCCTCGTATTATATTTTATTTGTTACTACTCATAAATTACTAATTTCTTACGTTCGTAGTTTAGCTCAGACAACACATTCGATGATATATGTAGCTAAATCTAAACTTGGTTCCTACTAACAATAGGTTCATTGAGAGCAGGATTTACCACTGAGGTTCTGGAGGAAATGGTGGCGATTTCAGACGTTTTGAAATTAAATACACAAAGGATTAATCGTTTTATCCTCTTAAATATCAATAAAAAGCTTTCTTTTTTATCGATCATTTGATTGGCATAAGCCTAAAATCGCAAGGCGTGAACTAAGAGGTAGATACTAGTTATAAAAAGCATGTTACACTAATCTTCCCGAGGAACTCTGAAAATAGGTATTCAACACTATAGCACTGAATTCATACATACATACATACACACACACGCGCCAATAAATAGCCATATAATATAATATACGCACACACATGTACGCATTAATTTTACCTGAAGACAATTCAGACCTATAGATATATAGGCTTGTATGTGTGCAAGAGAGAAAGGAAGAAAGCAGAAATTCTTAGAATAGTGCTGCCATTTATGGTTTAATGATCTTGCTATATATTTAGAGCTCCTTGATAAAATCCAAAGAAAAATCAGCAATATCATTGGTTCTGATTTGGCATCTAAGCTTCAGTCACTTACACTCCTCAGACTTTTCAATAAATACTTTCATGGTAATTATTCGGATGAGAGCTTCGCTATGGTACCTAGATTTTTTTAATTAATCGCAGTGCTAGACTGGCGTTGAGGTCTCGTTAATTTTGGGTTGAGTTAACGAGATGTAACTGTAATTTTTATGGTAACAGTTTCTTTTCTCGGACTTCTCGTTTGCGTATCACTCTTCTGGTTCGTTGCTTTCCAGTAAACTTTAACCTTCAAAAATAGAAATGCAATATCAATCGCTATCTACTGTACTCTCGATTACTCTTTTATTGTTCTCGATCCTTACTATATTTCTGTTTTATAGTTCATCCAAAACGAGTAACCTCTTGGGTGTTAGTGCCTTTACTGCCGTGCATAGGTTGATGCCAATTAAACAAAAATAGCAAAACATTACATTAAATCATTTTGAAGGTAGGAAGAAAGAATAGGAAATTTCACCAAATTATTTGAATGGTACCAAGAATTATTGAATTTAAGCAAAGTTCTAGACTGGAATCGAGGTCTCATCAATTTACGGTCGAGTTGGCGAGATGAAACCGTACAGTTCTATGCTAATAGTTTCATTTCTTGCACTTCTCGCTTGTGGAACTCTTTCATGGCTCCATGCTTTCCATTCAACTTCAATCTTAAAAATGTAAATGCAATGCCAATCGCTATGTGCTGTCTTTCTGATTACTCTTCTATTTTTCTCGCTCCTTAGTAATGTTTCTATTTTCTTGTTCTTCCACGCCCACTAACCTCTTTTGACTTAGTGGCTTTACTCGATTGACACAATGTTATATAGGACAAAAGTGACGCCTCCGGCACATGAGTTTGAACTTAGATCGCCAGTGAAAAAAAAGACAGGTGATTCCATTATTGAATTAAGTAGATCACGTAACCATAGAAGAATATATATATATATATATATATATATATATATATATATATATATATATATATATATATATGGGAATTATTGTGACGACTATAGATCGTTATTTATGTCTATCCTCTATACTATCCGGATCACTATTTCTACTCTCTCCTCTATTACAATACGGACCGCTATCCTCTACGCTATTCGCTATACTATTTCTCTATTTGGATCGCTATACAAATTACTATTCGGTCGAGTATTATCGAGCAAGTACTATTAGTGCGAGTGATATTCGAAGGCATCTGACAATGAAGGCATTGTTCAACGGTGTACTCTAGTGCTATCTGCGATTACAAAGTCTCTACTACAAAGATTATTACGAAAGTGACAACGAGTATTCGTTCACATAAAAAAAGTGGCAACGAATGTTCTTTGACATCACAAAAAATAATATTATTATATAATAATATTATATATATATTAATATTATATATATATATATATATAATTAATTCATAGAGTCTGATAGAAACCTCTACAGAATGCAGAAAGCACTGGACGGCCGTTTCGTCCTATATTTGGGACTCATCAGCAGTGCGCATCCACTACCGAGAATTGAAACACTGACAGTTAGGTTGTTAAGCTGACATTATACCAACTGTCACAAGTGGGCCTCGGTGACGAAGAGCTTCCAAATCAGACTCAACAAAGCGCCGCTCGCTCACATATTCCGTGGCGGAACTCGACTGAGATTCGCTATTACCATAGGACTGTGCCCCCCTGGAGCCACGACTATCACCAAGCCGCTACCTACTCTTTAGGTTTATATATATATATAATAATTATTATTAATAATATTAGTATTCGTATCAAATTTAAACAATTGAACAATTTTCAAATTAATACAAAGGAACTAATTTCTATCTCTTCTCCAACATAAATCCTCGGTAAAATCTTTGGAAACCATAAATGCAAAACAAACCGAAAACACGGGATTTCTTCAGTGATCTGCCTGTTCTGAAGCGTTCATAATTAATTCCCATCCCCTGGGAAATTTTTTTCTGGTGGATATATAAGTTAATAATTGCGCTGAGTGTGTACATTGGAAAGCTGCGAGAACCTAAATCAGAATAATCACCAAGAAGATCAAGTTTCTAACAATTAGAATCACTATTTGATTTTTGATCTTTTTTATGCTAAATTAAGTTTCTATTATGTTTCTGGGAATTTCGTTACATAAATTAAAATTAACAGAATGTCACATGCCATGATAAATTACGTTTCCTCGCGTGATGATAAGTAGTCAAGGTTATCTAAGTCTATTCATATCTATCACCCATTGCTTATTTCATCTATAATATTATTTTTAACTCATCATTAATACCTCGCGGGCATACATATAATCAGGCAGGCATAGATGCATTTCAACTTCGATAAAAAATAAAGTAGAATAGTAACTCACCATCCGCGGATATTCTATATCAGTTTCAGTTATCTCCGAATTCAAAAGTCTCATAGCTTAAAACTACTTGGAAAATCATTAAGATATGCATGAGGCCACAGACACAAATATTTAGTAGTAGCAGCAATTTGAAACAATAAAACTATTTTATTAATATCTGTTAAGATTCCTGAAAGCCCCCAAAATTTGAATAATGAAATTGTGTACGGGTCACACAAATTAATAAAAAAATATTAACTTTTTGATTTTGTTCTATTAACAATTTCCTTGTAAATGTTGTAAGCCAAAATTAGATTAAGTATACGTTACCTTCGTAAAAGGCAACACATGTCACAAAATTTAACAAATTTCAACTGTAAAATATAGCACCTTGAAAATAACATTATCTAATGAAAGAAATTACATACACAAATATATATATATATAATTTTCTGATAACTAACATTTCGTTTTGGGGATTAGAAACATTATTTTCAAATAAATTCATTTCGCTTTTGCCTTGATAATGTCCGTGATAATGTCTGTTTTACTCATAACTTTTTCTTCTATTCACACACACACACACACAACACACACACACACACATATATATATATATATATATAGTGGTACTCGCTTGGAAAGATCCTTGGGTATTTCAGCTTGTAATAGAACAAACCCATACCCAAGGAAAAATGAAGAACAAAGAACTAAGAAGATGACATTGAGGCGAAAACAATCGTCCAGAGTTCAACCTCAGAGTAAAATACCTCCAACTGAGTGTGTACATTGGATCCGTTTAGCTGAAAACGAGGTAGGCCTGGCTCTTTAGGTTTATTATATATATATATATATATATATATATATATATATATATATATAAATCCTCCTGTCTCGCTATACTCTGCCTAGCTTTTGGAATGTGCCTTTTGCCACATCAATACATCTACGGATCTAAGTGTCGCACTTACTGTCATCTGTCAAAACGCTTCCTAGATATTTAAATTTTCGATTCTCCTTGATTCTAGCCCCCCGACCTGCAAATCGCATCCTTTTACTGATGACCATACATTCTGTCTTTTGTAGTTTATGAATAGTCCCTTCTTTTCATTCTCCGTCGCTACCTTCTGTAGGAGATTTTGTAATTTCTTTTCCGTGTCAGCTATCAGTACTGTTTCAGTCTTAACAATATAAGATACAGTACCGTATTATAAAATACAAACATAACGAATATGCATCTTTTCCATTGTTTAAGTTTATAAGATGTTTAGGTGTTTCTCATTCGGTTGTTTATGGCTGTACACGTTTATGCAACGAATAAATCGGTACTAACAATACCTTTTTTTTTCATTTTCTTTTACGTTTCTAACTTATTTAACTACAATATGGGATAAAACGATCGAGGAAAAGATGTTATACTATTGTAATTTCGTCTCTCAAAAAAGAACTTGCATGATATACGAGATAGATGATAAAATCATTTTTTATTACTGAAAATTTGGGTGTCGCGCTCTACATGAGTATATACGTAATCCATATGGGTTGTCCCTTTTGGAAGTGCTATCTGATGATCCAGAGTCCTTTAAAAGCGCTCTGGTGAAATAAATTATTATAATGGAACCTTAAAGTGGTCTGTTTTTCTATAATATATATATATATATATATATATATATATATATATATATATATATATATATATATATGTCCGGAAAGGGATATATTTGAACGAAGTAGCTAAGTGGATTTGGCTACTATAACCAAGTAGAATATGGTAGCAATAATCGACTGGTACGCGTCGTAGTCGCAGGTAAGAAATGTAGATCAATGGCGTAGTCCAATGGCCGTCGTTATAGACTTTGCTCTCAAACAAAGGCTCTTTGACTCTGTCGTACCTACACGTCAGTCGATATTTATGACGAACACCAGCCAATCATATTCCAGTGACGGGGAACACAGTTATATGCATATTCCATTATATCAATAACTTAACTCTACATTTAAATGATAACCCTAACATATTTAGACATTTAAAACAACATGCCTGCCCGTGTACTCAATTCCGGAAAATCTTTGTTGACAACACAACTATAATTAAACATGAAAACAATAAACAAAAATTGAAAAAAATTGAAGCTATATACATAAAACAGCTGAAACCTAACCTGAACAAAATAAACTATGAAATCTCCACAAATATTCTTAAATGCCTATAATTCATAACAGAAGCCATTTGTTTATAACACGTTTCACATACGTAATACTTCTCGTTTTTCTCTCGCATGATTTTCGCTTCCGCGTCTCGTATAGACGAGTTTGTCGTTACTTTGAAATTTTTCAAGCAGCAAGGGCGGACTATCATTGTGGTTTCCTCTGTGTGTTGTTTGATTTATTGAAATTGTCATCTTTGATAACGGCTTATGTAAGCCGAAAGTTTAGATTGGATTTAAACATGTATCAATATGGTGATTTCCTTTCGTCTTTCAACGATAATATGATTAAGCTTATCAGACAATATGAAAGGAACTTACTTAGAATAAATAGACAAAACTTGCCTATATTATTTAATGAAACATGCATTAATATATATATATATATATATATATATATATATATATATATATATCTACACACATACATACATATCTATATTTATATATATATATATATATATATATATATATATATATATATATATATATATATCAGAGAGAGAGAAACAGACATACCTACGGACAAACAGACAGAGACCGTCAAAAATGTATACAGACTTTCAGGAAAGGAAAATCTTGTCCTTTGTAGTTTCATCAAATTTTCTCGGCAGATGTATTACCCTGGCGGCCCTTAGACAAGAAATTGAAAATGAATATATATCAATGTCACTGGAGACATTTTGGTCAGCGTTGGTCAAGCAGTTGTTTGCCATACTAATAAATGACTGGAAGGTAAAGTCCACCATTTTGTGCATCTCTTGTTATTATTGAATCCAAACGCAACTTTTATTTCATCTCGTCATGTCTAACAATATCTGTATTACAATATCTATAATAGTTTTACATTTCTTGAAATATTTATACATTGTTTCGCTTGGATTCTCTCTCTCTCTCTCTCTCTCTCTCTCTCTCTCTCTCTATATATATATATATATATATATATATATATAAAACAGATTTTGCAATTTATTCAAGCAGATATGTTTAAAGAGAATTTGTTGCGAAATTAATTAACAATATATATATATATATAGTTTGTTAATTTCGCAGCAAATTCTCTTGAATAAATTACAAAATCTGTTTATATATATATATATATATATATAAATATATATATATATATATATATATATATATATATATATATATATATATATATATATAGTTTGTTAATTACGCAGCAAATTCTCTTTTTAGGGATGTCTGCTTGAATAAATTACAAAATCTGTTTTATACTTACGAATAACCTTCCGTGTATTGATATTAAATGATGAGAGAAATGTGCTAAAACTGTTTAAATTTATTTTCATTCCCTAAGTACTTTCAATCTTCTTCTCGGTTCATCTTCAAGGGTGCAAGTAGTACAAAACTATATATTGTTCATGGGTACAAAGTATTTATACAAAGCTGGGCGTTGTTATCAATTATCGTTTTTTCATTATGCTTTAAAATGCAAACGATTGACAATCTGCTGAGTGTTCATTAGAACGTGAAAAACTTATCTATTATGTAATGTTTTCTTCGATGCTATAATGGCACTGTCAAGCGCGTCTAAAAGCATGAAAAGATGTTGCTTTATAGATATTTCAGAACATTACTGCTGTATTCATAGTTAATTCTGTTCAGTGCCGGCTTTAATTTTTTTTTTAAGTATAAATTGCTTCTAGGATCTGTCGCTTGAAGTTACTATTTTCTTGTTGTAGGATATTTGAGTTGTCGATTAGAATTTTGTTTTAAATATTTTCAATGTGGCCAATTTGTTGTGCCTATAGAATAGATGTAGATCATAAGATTTATTCCGATTCTTATCCTATCCAAGACATTAAAAATATATTACTATAGGTGATGAACATATGATAATATTTCATTATTATGCATGTTTGAAACCGTCAAGGAAGATGAGTTGAAACAAAAAAAAATAATCATGTATTAAATATACATAGGATAACTAGAATAAATATTAATGAGGATAAATTCGATGGATCATGCATACAGACATCGGGATATTTGAAAGAACATTTTCAACAGGATCCAAATTCTTACTGTTGTTGTAGTGGATTGAATTAAAAGACATGGGTTAATAGAAAGAGATGCTTTTTTTTAACCTTTATATAACAGGTGGACTCCGAAATGTGTGTGCACATTGATTTCTTTCTTTCGTTTCAAGTTACTACAGTCTTTGATAGAATATCTCAACTAAGGATTTCCTTGTAACGAGATTAAATACAGATTTCAGATTTTATTTTTGTTTTGTCGGAGATACATTTAAGTTGGTATATAATGTTGGTTTTATGTAATACATCAGTTGGTGGGGAGGAGCTATTGGTAATAATTAAATTGGTTGTATTGTATTTTCTTTTATAATATATGATTAATTCAATTTTTTTATTAGATGTCATGGAAGATATGTTAGTATGAGTGAGATTCTTTATGCTTTTTTCATCCTGTTTGTAGTTAGTATGCATCTGGTTACAATATAGCAGTTTGATATATTTAGTGTACTTTGGGGAACTGCTATGTTCTATTTAACGTGTGTTGAGGTTTGTTTTTTATATATAGCCTTATTTGTTCATCTACAATGTGGCTTGAGAAATCATTATTAATAGGAATCTGCATAATATATTTTAGTTCAGTGTAGAAAATCTTTTTTTTGTGATCGGTTAATTAAATTCTGTATAAATGCTATGTCGTAATAATCCGGACATTTACTCTTATAGTTGGGGGTTCAAGAGTTTTGCTGTTGGTTTTTATACGGAGACGTAGTAAATGCGTTATATATATATATATATATATATATATATATATATATATATATATATATATATATATAGTAAGCAAGGGCTACAAAGAGGGAGTAAGGAAAAAGACTGGATATAGGTGAGGGGTGACGAAAGAATAAAATAAGGAAAGGGGAGGATAAAAGGTAGAACGAGGATCAAGGTAACAGAAGATGTCGATTGAAGTTACATTTAAATTTTTGAAGATTATAGTTATCAGGGAAGCATGTAAGAGGAAGAAAATTTCACTGTTGGGAAGTGCGAGAGATGTTTTTGGCGTAGTAGAGGCAGTTACATTTAACTGTTCCGACTGTAATAGGTTGGGACCGAGATGACAACCTAGTAGCACGCTTAAATTCATGCAGTCGGGGCACCAGTGAAAATATTTATATGAAAACAGCGGGAAGTCACATTATGCCAATGAGAAATTGACTGGAGTCGAGACCCCAAATCACGACCAATCACTTTGCCCTTCCTTATATATATATATATATATATATATATATATATATATTTGTGTGTGTGTGTATTTTATGCTAGACACAACCGTTAGGTGCCCTAACGATTGCGTCTAGCGTGAAACAGCCTGCCGATCTAAGCGTTGATTACAATGTTGACTTTTAAATTTACGTACACTCTAACTCTGATATCAAGCACTTTATCTCATAAATATAACACACCATTAAAATATATTTCTTCATATATATATATATATATAGAGAGAGAGAGAGAGGGAGAGAGAGAGAGAGAGAGATCTGCTCCATGCTTGAATGCTAGCTTCATCTACCCTGATATTGAGTGCATTTACCTAGAAATATTTCTTACCTTAAAACTATATTTTTATCATATATATTTTGACAATATTTTGACATTTATTTGGCGTGGAAAATGTTACTCTGTTATAAGCGATGGCACGTGGAACTAGAACAGTCTACCCCAGTGAGTGAAATAAAGGGTTCAGTTCGACATTCCAACCACCTGAACAAGTGTTATAATGGAATACACCTATTCTATAGTTAATAGATTCTCCCAACTATAATAAGTAGGAGTAGTAACAGTAATGAGTCGCTCAGTGGATCAGCCAGTCGATGCCGGACGACCGTTAGTCGGATACTAAAGTATCAGCAACCACCACTAGATTTCTCTGCGTCATTACCTATTATATCATGTTCCTAACATTTTGTACGTCGAACCTTTTTTAGGACCGAAACCACTCCATATCAACAAGGTCGAAGCGTACAACGACTGAAACATAATAAATATGGTGACAAAGATGAGACAATAGTCCGAACAATGTCAATAGTGCACAAAATACTTCATCTCAGAAATATAGACAGATAGCAATTCCGACATTGAAATTATAATACCTAGCTGCATATTAAATATCGGGTTAAATTTGTGGCGTCGTGGTACCAACGATGAAAGCTCAATAGAACAATCAGATTGAAAATTTATAGAAAAGGGAAATGAAAGCTACGTTAAGGCGGTGAGAAACAGACTGAAGCTGAGATGCCAGATCAAGTCTGGTAACTTTGCAGATTCCTCTTTTGATTTTGTCGAGAATTTCTATATATAAAATATAAGCACCAATCCAAATGTGTTTGCAATAGTTGATGCACGGATGAATGGTGGACCTATAAATAGACAAGATAGATTTCGGCGAGAAAAACATGTCCAGCAGGACAGACTAAAGGAAAATTTCCTAGCCGCAAACCGAGAAATTAATATAATTGCTCTACTTTTAAAAGATGACGCAGGAAACTATTCTCCCGGTGGTTAGTAGCAACCATGATGTCGGAAGGCAAAATCTTCTTTAAGAGAATTTATACAATTGTTTCGTTTGGGAAGCGTTAAAATCAACATATCTATAATACTAATAATCACCCAAAATAAGGGCCAAGATCCACTGACGCTAAAAAGTTACGGTGTGATACTGTATGAGCGTAAGAAAAAGTATGGCGTGTAATTCATGAGGTTATGTATGAAAGACAAAGATTAACCATAGACTTTAAATTACTAAGATTGTACGTATCAGAAAAAAAAACATCTTACCTGGAGTTTGTTTCACAACATTGCAAAGTTTTGGTTTTGGTTGGTAGCTGTCCTTGTTATAAATGGAATACGCTGGAACGTGGATAATTCATAATTTTGTAGACTGGTCATTGCTAAAAATCATATGCTAACTTGAAAACCCCATTTTCATTGTCTCAGAAACAAGAGATAACACCGAACCTGAATGTTGCATTTGTCTATTTGTTGCCAAAAGAAAATGCAAGTCTAGGAAGCTATTTGAGATCACATGAATGAAGCAATCAACGTGGTCATTCGCGAAATCAGTTTGACAGGCATTATATATATATATATATATATATATATATATATATATATATATATTTAAATATGTTTGAAACAGTACAGAAACGTATTATGGCATAAAAAGCAAGAAATTTTATATTATAGGCCATGATAGATTTAAAATAAAAACAAAAACACACACCAGTCGACCGATTTCTTCCCTCTCATCAGAACTAGCCAAGCGTATTTCATGTAGTTCACGTGAGTGTTATTTTGCAGCGAACATTCGTGTTGTTTTTCAAACTAAGTCCGTACTTTCATCTATGTGTAAAGATATTCTACCCCTCCCCCCAAAAAATATTAATTCTGTTATTTACCATTTCAAATGTAGTTCTGGATGCGACTACATAGGTAGAACGACACAGCGGTTGGACGTTAGAATTAAACAACACGTACCTGCTATAATACTGAATAAAATATTTTCTTTGGGCGATACTATTCGTAACACGTATGGTTCTTCGATTGCGGATCACTTTATAAAGAATCCCACTTGTGCGAAGGATTTCAGTGTGAACTGGTTTTCCGTTTTGGCCAGAGCACACTCATTATTCCATCTTAAGGTGTTGGAGACGCTGTACATCAGGTCCAGGCGACCTGCTCTTTGTAAACAAAGAGATTGTTTGCTTGGACTTGCTGTGCTGCGCTTCTAGCATTATGTTGGTATAATTTTTATAATTATTTTTTTTTCTTCTCCCTGTCCATTCATTCACGTCATCCGTGACAGACTTTCTCTTTTTTTTTTCACTTCATAATTTGTGTTCCCCGTTAACAGTTCTGATGAGAAGGACGAAACCGGTCGACTGGTGTGTGTGTTTTTGTTTTTATTTTAAATCTATCATGGCTTATAATATAAAATTTCTTGATTTTTATGCCATAATATATATATATATATATATATATATATATATATATATATATATATATATATATAGTTAGTTAGTTAGTTAGTTAGTTAGTTATGGGTAAATAGCATGACAGACTGAGCTCTATAACGTTGGGTGGCAATCGATCTATAGAGAAAATAACTCTGAATTCAAAAATCGTATCTTGCACTAGCGTACTATACAGCTAAAAAAATTCGGATTGGGAGACCCTGAGGTAGTTCGTCGTTGATTTGAGCCTCGTTCTAATAGCTCCTGCGACAACGCTTATGCCAAACTCCAAAAGACTTGCTCTTCCTTTGGGTCCATCATTGATGACCAGCGGAGGCCTAGCTGATAGTTAGTTCCTCTTGTTCCATATTGAACATTGAGCTCCTTTTGACAAAGGCAACCGAACGAAAATTGTGCAAGGGGAGCAGAGGTCGTCTTCATTCTGACGTGCAAATAGTAGGAATTTCAGTGAAAAGTTGGATTCATAAGAGGTCCCCAGTTGCATATATACACAATTTTAGGATAATGCGATCCGGTTTGAGCACAAAGTTTCCTTCTTCTATACTGTTCGTCACCCAAGGCTATAGAACCTTGTCTGTCCTGCTATTTTACCCAATGATGGGGGGTAAGATGATTTCATAGATTTACCCCATGAATACTTCAATCCGAGATTGTAATCATTATACCACGTATATATATATATATATATATATATATATATATATATATATATATATATATATAAAAGTTGCAAATTAAAAAAAATAATAATGTTTTATTTTGCGAAAGTATTTATTTATTTATATACTTTCACAAAATAAAACATTATTATTTTTTAATTTGCAACTTTTTCTATATATACATATTAAGAAAGTATACGTGGCTTCTCATTATGCTATATATATATATATATATATATATATATATATATATATATATATATATATATATATATAAAACGTGACAAAAGAAAACTATTGTTAGTCAACGCGTTTCGTCCTCTGAGGCACTTTATCAAGACAATGATAAAATCTCTTCACCTAAGAATAGTTTTTCCACTTGTCTCAATTTCATTTATGTTTTCTTCTCTAGAGATGCGCTCTATCTGAGAATATTTACACATACACGCACACACTTACCTGCATATATATATATATATATATATATATATATATATATATATATGTGTGTATGCATATAGAAAATATTTGCATACATTCTCCTTCTTCACCTTCTATGCATTAGATACCACTCATTCGATATATCTATATCTTCTATCATGTTCCTCTGCATAATCACATTGACAATATCTTTTTCTCAGTATTACAGTCAAATTTCTCAGGCGATAAACTCTGGTGCGGCTACAGACACAATTAATTCTCCATCTTTTATAGCATTATTACCACTTGACCTCTCTTTTCAGCTACAATGAGTTTGTAGCAGTTCTTCAAAATATCTCTGCCAACATTTATAGTTTTTGTGAACGTTTAAACGTCCTTTCTTCCGATGAAATTTCATCTTTGTTTCATGACCTTTAGCCAACCAACAATGTTAATACATTTTTTATGCTTTAGTATCTTTAAAACAATAAATGTGCAGAAAAATAATGTTGCAAAGTGCAAAAACTTAAAACCTTGAATGTTAAAAAGGTATGCTTAAAGGATTCTAATCAAAAGAATTGGCGAGATCTTATTTGAAATAAAAAGTGTTATTTAGCTCCAAACGGAAGCAGCTGTAAAAAAAAATATTATCGCCTTCTTTGCAATTTGACATTATTTTGGTGAGATTGTTTGTGTAGGGGGATTCGTTTAGAATGATTTAATTAAAGGCAAAACAAAATGCTCGAAACATCGGAATTTTTCAATTGAACATTTTTGAAGCAGAAAAATATATCCTTAGACAATATTTATTTTACTTCTTACAGAAATTTCTATCCAAATTATGAAGCTGTTCAAAAGAGAAACGTCTTCATTTAGTTGATAAAATGATATTCAGTCATACATAGATTTGAAATGATATAACTTAATGAACCATGACAGATATTTATTTTCATTTAAATTCTTCCATTTTACCATATCTAAATGTTTTAAAAGATACAAAGAAAGGAATAATCAAGGAACAATATCGATATATTATTCAATGAAATATATATATATATATATATATATATATATATATATATATATATATATATATTTATTTATACTTTTACTATATTGGGGCAGCAGACCATAATTTAAAAATAACAGCCAATGAATGTCTATTGTGTGAACATGAGCCGTTCTAAACTTCGTATTGTTGCTTTAATTTCGGGTGAAAATTGAATATATATTGAGAGTGTGGACATAGGAGTCAACTCTTCCTGCTGACTGTCAGTTGAAAGCTCATTGCGATTTTCAGATCAATATATCATACTTATTATAAAACCCAGGTTGTGTGTGTGTGTGTGCGTGTGTCTGTACGTTTATATATTGGATCGGATTTCCTACATTTTTCAAACCGATTTCAACAAAACTTCACAGGACTACGTAAAATTACCTTGGTGGTTCTGACAGCGCCAAAATTGGAAAAACACAATTGTTTTTGCGCGAAATCAATTTGAAAACACGATTAAGAGGCATCGCGAGAATGAAAGGGGGACAACTCATATCGAGTTATACTTATTATAAAACCCAGGTTGGTTGTGCGTGTGTGTGTATGTTCGTTTCTATATGGGATCGGATTTCCTACATTTTTCAACCGATTTCAACAAAACTTCACTTTTTTTTGACAGGTAGTGTTTCTTATTGTTTTGCACACTTTTCTCATTATTTTTACATTCAGAATGCTTTAAAAATTCCATTTACAAGACAATTGTTTATAATAAAATTCTATTCAATCGGTAGAATCATAACGATTGAAAACAGTGTTTTTGTTTGAGTTTGGGTTTGACCAATTCGTAAAAAAAATAATTAAGACATGCGTGTCTGTCAACCTTAAACAATAATCTTTGTCAATTTTATTTTCAGTCTTTATGATGGTCGATACTTGATCTACCTCTTACTGTTACATCCCCGGGTAACGCCGGGCTCTACTTCTAGTATTATATATGCAAACATACAATATATATATGTGTGTGTGTGTGTGCGTGCGTGCGTGTGATTGTGCGTGTGATTGTGCGTGTGTGTGTTTATATATATTACACTGATATCAACACCAAGCGGCGACAGTCAACTAAGATAAGTTTTCCTTTTGTCTTTATACATAAAAAGTATATATATATATATATATATATATATATATATATATATATATATATATATATATTATTAAGTAGACACTGAGGTCAATACAATGCGACGACTGTCTGTTTCATGCTTGACTGTCGCCATTTGTTGTAATCACTGTTCGCACTATTATGTATACATAAACTCTATCTTTGCTTTTTGATAACTTTTTACTCATACATATAACGTACCTTAAAATATATATACACACACACACACACACACACATATATATATATATATATATATATATATATATATATATATATATATATATATATATGTATGTATGTATGTATGTATGTTTGTGTGTGTGTGATATAATCTAAAAAAACATCAAAAAGAAAACTGCACCGTGATGTTAAGTTTCACGCTAAAAATCGATCTTCAGTTGCTTTGGCGAAGGTCTTTTTTTACCGGCCGGATTTATTCAATATTAATTTATCTACCAGTACCCAACATCACGAATCTTTTTAGATTTCTTTATTTCTGCGAGAGAATATTTGATAATTTCTCATTTACTATCCTAAATTCAATGTTCTTCCATTATGCATAGAGTGCGATGTTTTAAACCTTTTCAGATTTCACTTGAGTAACTTTTTGTGCGAGTTGGAAAAACACATTACAATTCATGTTGATTTGTTCTCTTCGGATTTTAATTAATTTGCTATACATTAATACACACGCAAACACACACACAAACACACACACATATTCACACACACACACACACATATATTAATGTGTATTTGGGTTGAAACCTTTTGTTCAAAAATCTTTTACTGTAAACGGACGACAAGGAAGATTTAATTAATTTTTTTCTTGAGTTTTTACAACATTCTAATATCTTTCGTTTTTCAGGGATTAAAGAATATATAGAAATTGTCCATAGTCATAATTGTTCAGAGCTCTTTCGGCAAGTTCTATAGCCATTATCAAGGCTGATGTTTTGGATGGTGAATTTCTCAGTGTTCTACCTAGTTGTTTTGTTGTGAGCAGTACGTGCTGTGAGGGTTGTATGCTTTTTTGGTGGTCACGTACTATGCGCAGCTGGTTAGCCTGGGGAATTGCTTCTATTTTAAAAACAAATTTAACACGTCGTCTCCCCTGATAAATTGTGTAAGATTGATTGTAAATTATGAGTTAATAAATGTTTAATAATCGCACTCTGCTCCGAAGTGTAAGACGACTGCTTAAGCAGGTAGTGTTGTGTCCGATATAGGTCATTGATTTTTAATCTTGTGAAGGGCATTTGAATTAGTATACTATGTTGGTCACCGCTAGTTTATAATTGGTGGGGTTATTTCGGTTTGGGAAGATGTGGTTTGCGGTCTTCGATTGTCTGTATTATATTATGGACTTTATTTGTTTTCCGGGGGTTACAAAAGGAATATAGTGTTTAATAATTTCCCATATAGCAAATTAATCCTGCATATAATTATTGTGCATCTAGTTGCAATAAAATATGTTGATGTTTTGTGGTGTTTTATTTTCATTACTGGCCTCGTGTATTTTTTGTAAGAATAATTTTATTTGCTTATCAGTTATATAGTTGGGGAAATTATTATTGACTAATGTTTGTTTTATGTGTTTTAGTTCGCTTTAAAAAGTTTTCTTTTTTCGTAAGAGGAATTTTGCTATGCTCTATTTACGAAGTTTGTTATCACTGCTATTTCATATCTTTCTGGGCATTTTCATAGATTAGAAAACAAGAGTTCGTACTGGTGTGAGTTTTATAAGTTTGAGTGGTAACTTCATTGGATGTTAGTCCAATGTCAACATAGGAGAAAGGGATCTTGTTCATATGTAAATTTTAATATTGAGTTTTTCAAAATTTCATTTTAGGTTTGCGATTTCATCTTTATTTTTTTTTATCAAAACGAAAATGTCAAACACGTACCTTTTATAGATTTCAGGTTTGTTGGTTGTTTTAAATACTGTGTTTTCAATATAGGAAACATAATAGTTTAGAGAAATTAGAACCCAAAATGTTTCCCATGTTAACACTGTTAGGTGTTGCCATTTTTAGTTCGGGGCTTTTGTGATACAAGCGAGTAGTTTCTGAAGGATAGAGGGTCGGATTTTGGGGGTAGGTATTATTGTATATTTATAGATACCGTCGCTAATTATGTTGATCGCTTCTTCAACTGAGACGTTGGTAAAGAGGTTTTCGACCTCCGTTGGGCCAATGGTATCTCTTTTTCTGCTTTCAAGATGTGATAGAAGTCATTAGTTGATGCTATGTTCTTGTTTTTGGTGTGTATGGAGAAATTCTATGTTTGAAGGTAGTTAGTATACGAGTATAGATAGTTAGTATACGAGTATAGATATTTGGAGTACAATAGGTCGGAGAGGAAAACCTGATTTATCGGGATTCATATTACCATACATATATCTATTTTCTTGATTTTTAAGCTATCAACATGTTATATTTCGTGCTAATAGGAATATATACTTGAAAAACAAGGTGGATAAAATAAGTAAAAAATTATTGTAAAAAAAACAAGTACAATGAGAATAAAGGCAACAGTTATGCACAAGGTCGTCGCAAATCAATCCTGTAGTGAATGTTGCTATTGGAAGGTCGGTAGTTATCGCGTAAGTCTGAGTCATACTCGACAGATCCTAGCGGGGTAGGATGTAGCACAAGGCCGAATTTAATGTGTGGTAACCCGAGCCCTGTAGGCTCAGCCAAAAATCCCCGTAGACCCCGCATAAAAGGGATAGGGTCTGTCTACCTCCGTGAACGAGACTCTGCCCTTCAGGACAGCCTCGTCCGAGTTTCTCTCTGCTCGGAGGCAGATAGTTCGAGAGCATAGCTGAAAAGATTTCAGCTAGGATATTTGCCAACCGCCGCACGCGGTCAGATGTGGCACAAGACCGAATTCAACGTGCATTACCCTAACCCGTAGGCTCGGGCAAAAATTCTCCATAGACCCGATAAAAAATGGCGTCGGGTAAACGTTTACCACCGCAGACGAGACTGCCCTTCGTATGGTTTCCTCTCTGCCCGAAGGCAGAGAGTTTTACAGTATAGCTGAAAAGATTTCAGCTAGTATATTTAGCCACCCCAACGAGGGTTGCATGTGGCACAAGACCGGGTTTAACGTGGGATATCCGAGCTCGTAGGCTCGGCCAAGAATAACCCTTTCGAACCTGTATAAACGGGTTCAGGGTTAGTCAACCTCTATGAACGAGACTCTGCCCTTCAGCGAAGCCTCGTCCGGGTTCCTCTCTCAGCTAGAATATTTGATTGAGGGATGCAGGTGCACAAGGCCGGTTTAACGTGGGTTATATATATATATATATATATATATATATATATATATATATCAGGTCATCCCATAAGTTCTGTCCGAATTTTGGATAAAGAAAACAAGTGAGCAAATATTACATTTAATTACAGATTCAATCAACAACGTATTTTCCCTGATTATCTATGATTTCTTTCCATATATTAACAAGCTTACTAATTCCATTACTGGAAAATTCTTTTGGCTTTGATTCGAAGAACTCACAAATGTCAGTTTTAAAAGATGTTTCTTCCAAATGATTCTGTAAGCTACGAAACAAATGGTAGTCTGAAGGAGTAAGATCGGGAGAATAAGGTGGATGTGGATTTTTCTCCCAACCAAGTTCTTCGATCTTTTGTGACGTGATTCTTGCTGTGAGGGTCGCGCATTGTCCTGATGAAACATCACCTCTTTTCGATTCACTAGAGCAGGTCTTTTTTTCCTCAAAGCTTGGTTCAAACGCGCTAGTTGCTGACAGTACATTTGAGCATTAATTGCTGGATTAAGTGGTAAGAATTCAAAGTGGATTATTCCTTGGCGATCCCACCAGATTGAAAGAAGAACCTTTTGTCCATGAATTTCCCTTCTCGGCTGTGGCTGGGGTCCTTCCCCTTTAACAAGCCACTGTCTACGACGCTTAACATTTCGATAAAAGATCTATTTTGCGTTTCCAGTCAAAATATCCAGAAGTTGGCGAGAATGGAGAGAAGAGCAGATGTCAACTCGGGATTTGAGGTTGTTTTCAGACAATTCATGAAGCACCCATTTTCAAAGTTTAGGAACTTTTCCAAGTTGTTGAAGATGACGATGAACAGTTGTATGGTTTGAACTGAGAACCACAGCCAATTCCTCAACTGATAAAGCAGGATTTTCTTCAAGGGCTGCTTCAAGAAGCTTTTCATCAAACTCAACTGGACGTCCGGTTCGATCTTCATCTTCTAGGGTGAAATCTCCACCTCTGAATTTTGTAAACCATCTTCTGCAAGTTCTTTCATTCACACATTCCTCTCCATAAACTGAGTGAATGTTTCTAGCCGCTTCGGCTGCTGAGTTTCCTTTCTTGAACTCATAAAGCAGTATGTGGCTCAAATGATTCTTGGGTACTTCCATGTTATCAGGGTTTTAATCAAAGAAAATTTAATTTTATTGTTCTCTGAAATAAAATTTAATCAGTTTAAATGCATCTAAACATAAAAATAATGTTCAGCTCCATTAGACATTATAAAATACTCTTTAAATTTCGTTCATTTTAACAAAAAGTTAGAAGTCGGACAGAACTTATGGGATGACCTGATATATATATATATATATATATATATATATATATATATATATATATATATATATGTATATTATAATATTTTCATAAAGACAAAAACAATTTACTCACTACAAAGATGCAACTTCATTTCAGTGCATTTAAAATTGCACTTCGACAGGGGGTAACCGAAATGGTTATGTACAATTCTGTTTATAAGCAAGCCGCATGTGAAATGTCACTTCCTTTTTTCCATTTGTTTGAAAAAAAATAGTAAAAATAAAAAATGCATAAAGGCAAAAGATGATGGAGTGACACAATAGTGGTTGTTGATAGCAGTTTGGTGAAGGATGGTTGAGGTGATAATGTAATGGCAAGATCTGAAAAAATTCCTTTCGACAGCAACGGTCAAGTTTTTAGGCACAGTATTTCGAAGCCTTTCATTGAACTCTCTTTGGAATTAATGCTGTGAATGATGGAATGTATATATTTATTTTCGTTTTTTATATATATATATATATATATATATATATATATATATATATATATATATATATATATATATACGAAGGTATGTTCAAGTTAAAAAACACATTTTCAGAATAGAATCGCATATTAAAGACTTAAACAGTTATTTAGTTTTAATCTGAGAGTCTTCCACAAACGCCCCACAAACCCTAACCTTGGTAAACTACTAGGTCTTAATCAAAACATAAAACAAATTTCCCAGAAGAGTCCCACTTTATTGATTGTATCTCTTCTCTTTGTAAAAGGACACAGACATGTCCAAAAAATTCAGGCTTTAAAATATTTCTCTTCGTGCTTCCTTTTAGCCATAAGTTCTATTAACATACAATAACATAAGTCTTAACAATGTTTTTTATCATTTTGTTGTCATTTATTCCGAAATTATTAACCAGTCTATATAATCACACACACATGGACAGACATATATATATATATATATATATATATATATATGTATGTATATATATATATATATATAGACTGGTATATATATATATATATATATATATATATATATATATATATATATATATATATATATATATATCTGCCTGTGGATGACTATATATATATATATATATATATATATATATATATATATATATATATAGTCAGACAGACTGTTTCGCTACTCGGTTTGACTAGACATCCGATCGCTTCAGACCGGGACCGAAACCCGACCGATTTGTTATCAGCCAGAGTTTCTAACCCCTAGCAGAAAGAAAGGAGAATTTTTGTGTACTTATTTTTATAAACTCACCAGTCACTCAGAGCACTTAATAGCTAGGAGAGTCTTGCACTATCACCAGTAATAGTGACTGTTTACAAATTTGTTCCTTATTCCCCGCAGTGCGCGACCGATTAAATTATCTTAACGAGAGCTAATATCGTCATCCACAGATATTTATATGTATGTATGTAAACTTTAACATTTTGAAAAAAACAATAATATTTTGCCTTTGTACATAAATGCATGTTATAAAATAAAAATCCTTGCTTTTACCCTGATAAAGTCCTTCAGATGGCGAAACGTTTGTGCTAAGATAAGTTTTTCCTTTGTCTTTATTCATAGTATCCTTCTACAGATATACTCTATCTGTAATTTTAACATATATATATATATATATATATATATATATATATATATATATAAAGAGAGAGAGAGAGAGAGAGAGAGAAGGAGAAAGAGAGGGACAGATTAAGTATTATATAAATAACACCAGCACATGAACACAAAAAATTCAGATTAATTTTTTGAAAATCCTTATCTGATATACAAAAGTAATATATATTGTAAAAAGGACTACAAATACAAATCGCATTAATCATAAAAAATAAAGAACATAAAATTCATTAGAGTTAAAAACAAACGGACAAAATATATATCATAATGGAATCAAAATTCGAAACAAGACCAAATAATATTTGCAATCGCAATACTTAAAAAAACACATCGGCCGCTTAGAAATGCGATTTTTGAAAAACGATCGAAATTAATATAACTAAAAAAAAATTGCATACATCAACGACAATCATTTAAAAAAATCTTGTGTAACAGCTTACGAAAATGTAAATTGACGGCAGTTCTTTTTTCATGCTCGATTTTTCAAAGTATATGATCCAAAATAGGTCAGACTTTTTATATATATATATATATATATATATATATATATATATATATATATATATGTATGTGTGTGTGTGTGTGTATTTAAGCAGAAAATTCTCTTTTAGACATGTTTCATTGAGTAAATTACAAACATTATGTCTGATTATTTTTATCATAATCCTTACATATTCACGAATGTTATCCCGTAGGTTAGCATTGAACAAGACAAGAAATGTACTGTAAAACTGAGAATTACTTCAATTTTCCAAGTACTTTCCATGTCTTTATGAAAGTATTTGTGAAATAAAATGGATTCTCACTTTTACAGAGTATTTTTGCCTTATTCAATTGTATTATACGGAAAAATATTCGTGAATATGAAAGGATTATGATAAAAATAAGAAGACATAATGTTTGAAATTTCTTCAGTCGGACAAATTATGAAAAGAACTAAGTTCAGCAACTATTTCAATATATCGTGGGAAATTTGTTTGTTTAAAAACAGTGATTTAACCTTGCTAACCAGATGCTTCTTCTGTAGCTAAATAGTACAGCACGTCAAGGCAAATGACGATTCCGTGTAGTATACAGGTTCGAATCCTGTCGGAGACATTCAGGCTGGTAAATTTAATTAATACTGTTTATTATAAACAGAGTATTTACTTATATTAGTGTATCTATAAAAAAATTACGTTTAAACAGAAACTATATTCAAATATATACATACATACATACATATATATATTGTTAAATATAGCAAACAATGAATGTCTATTGCTTGATCATGAGCCGTTCTAAGGTTTTTTTCTTTATTTCTTTCCGAAACTGAAGCCACTATAAGTGGCTTCAGTTTCGGATATGTTTTATGCTGTTAATCGACCTAATTTTTCGGATCACATGAGCCATAATCAGAGTGGTTATATGGACATTACAACAAAGATGTTCACCATTAAAGTTGACATCTTGTTATTTTTACATAGAAGCTTGCTATGCGACAATAACAGTTGTGGTGTAGCAGACGGCAGGCCGTAAATTCGTAATGATCACTTGAGAGAAAGAAAAGTTAACAACAGAACCATGTGTATAAATGTATTGCAATATATTGTGACTGGTTTGAAATGTAATTTTGTCGACCTTTGGAAGTAAAGTCTGATGATACGCAGTTTTTTAAAAAGGCTGTGTTGAAATAATTTATTACATGAAACATTAAAGTTGTCTGTTTTTATTTAAATTATTTGCTCTGGATTTACATTAAGCTCTCTGGATTTTATCCTCCTTGGGTTTACCCATACGGATTACCTAGTTTTCATAAACTCTCTCTCTCTCTCTCTCTCTCTCTCTCTCTCTCTCTCTCTCTCTCTCTATCTATCTCTCTCTCTATATATATATATATATATATATATATATATATATATATTAGCAGCATGGCCCGGCGTTGCCGTGCTTGATTCCAAAATCGTATGACTCATACAGAAATCGCTGTCACTTGATTTAAAATATTTTTGCCCTTCCTTGCCTTTAAAGGAGTGCCCTTTGCCGTGCTGATATTGCTATATGGCTTACTTCTTGTCTATCTCACACTGCGAATTTTTTCTAAGCCCTATGCTAAACATTAAATCTGTTACAAAAAAGAACTAAACAAAATGAACACAAAACGATCAGCTTTAAAAAAGGACTTGTAACTAGAAAAACCGAATGAAAAAAGAATGTTAACAACAAATACTTTTTTCACACCCAACCAAGTTCTGCGGAATCAGAATCAACGTTGAGTTTAAGCAATCGAATGAGCTAATTGAAGTAAAGGGACATGCGGATTTAAATTTTTCCCACTTGTGACGAATGCAGCTATCGATTCTTTTTGCATGCTAGCATGCTAGTTAACATTCGTGTCAGTCATCAGTTGGCTCTCACGCTGGCCAATATAATCTTCCTGCCTATTCGTGGCAGCCAGCTATAGGCTCTCACTCTGGACTGTAAAAAATGGCCGCAAGCTACATGGAAACTGCCGTAGAAGCATGAAAAAATCGATTATTTCCACTATCGATGGGAGTTGGGAAATGCAACGTGGATCTTCGCCTTTCCGCTGACTTAGAGCATGTGCATGTAATTTTTGGTGCAAATCCGTCGAAAATTGCGACCGTGCATTTGTTACACACACACACACACATCCTGCCTTATATATATATATATATATATATATATATATATATATATATATATATATATATATATATATATATATATATATTATATTGTTTCACCCCAAGCAAGGCGGGAAGGCACTAGCTTGCAAGGGGTTACAGAGAATTGCATCGAGAGCAAAGTGTAGTGATAGAGGAAAGGATGAAGAGAAGGATAGGGGATAGATCAAGGGATCTTGAGATATCGATTGACATTACATTTGAGTTGTTGGAGATTATATTTATCAGGAAAACAGTAAAAGGGGAGGAAGTTCAACAGGAGAGACGTGCGAGACATGAAGCTATTGGAGTAGAAGAGACGGCTGCATCTAAGTTTCGACAGTGAAAGTGTGAACGGGAGATGCCAGCCAGGTTGAACGCTTAAATTCATGGTGTCTGGGAACCACCAAAAGCAGCTCATCGGAGCAGTTACCATGAAGGTATTTGTAAAAAAGACAGAGGCAGTCGATGGCACGTCTGTAAGAGAGCGACTGCAGACGAGTTTTGCTACGATTTAATTATCAGAATCTTACATTGGATCCGTCATTTTTCAGCTTCAGCCTGACAATATCAAAGATATCCCTACGTACGTTATTCATACTTATTCGAACCCAATTCTATATTCGCCAGTGTCTGATTCTCTTCCAGCGAACTAATATTGACTTAAAGGAAAGAATAATCCAATCAGCGGATGTTGAGCTGAAACACAATGACGTGGGTTTGCAGCATAAATAGGAACTTGAAAAAACAGATACAAAATGCAAGGATTATGTTTTAAGGAATTTATAGTACATTACACAAGCTAGAAGTGTACAGATATAAATCGATATTCGAAATTGGATTTTCCTACTAACATTGTCATTCTGACAATATCTGAAAAGATAGTTCAAAGAAAAATGAGCCATAGAAACAGCGTTCACTCAAATGTTAAATGTTTTATTACTCAATTCTTTAACATTCATTTCCTCGACTTTTTAAATACGCAGTTTGGTGAAGTGGATTTGCGGTTAGTCCAGCTTATATCAGGGTAAAAAAAAATGGATTGCCGAGACGAGTTCAAATTCAAAATTGCATTCACTTTCGCAAAATTGCAATTTTCTCCCCGAGCTTAAATGAGAGGGTAGACTGGGTTAACTAGTCTCTGTCTGTAATCAGGCGAACAGAAGCAAAACTCTGAATTCCAAACCAGAAAGTAGCCAAAGTGAATGAATTCCTTTATCTTTTCTTAAAAAAATAAAAAATAAAATAAAAACATACATGGCAATTTTCTATTAATGAAAGTAAATCTGATCTGGTGCTAATGATATACAGTGTCTAACAGCAAAATTGTCCAAATCGTGTAAACGCAAAACTATCCAATTGTTAGATTAAGATTTGAGCCGTTGTATCTTAGAAATGATTAAAGATATCTTACTGGTATTTACCGAGCTTTTTATAACCCAATTGAATTCTACTTTGATCAATAACAATGTATAATTACTCTTCAAGCTTAACAGAAGAATCGTCATTAAATCGATTATTAACGAAAATGGCATGTTTATCATTAATTAATCATACCTTAGAATCGGAAGGTCATGAAATATTGAAATAATAATTCAGGATCATAATCCAATTTATTCGAGATGATCATTGCCCTCTCTAAGCTTCTAACTTTCTGTCTCACAGGTTTCACGTACGATTTCATTTCCAAACCGTTTTTCACTGTTCTTTGTACTGTCATAGCTGAAACTTCTCTCTCACGTGCCAAACGTCTTATATGGATTGAGTTCGGTCTTTTCTAATTGATCTCTTTAGCGCTAAGTTGAAATGATGATCTCTTTTCCCTTTGTGACAACCTGATCCCCTTTTTCTCTTTACTGTTCCCTCTTTTTCAACTTATTCACCGTTCACTTGATGGTTCTTGAATGGGTTTGATGATGGGTATGAATGTAGGTACCATAACTGAAGGTTTGAATGATCTTTCGGCTTTCACCATTGAGAAGACAGTCGGCCTGACACAAAACGTTTTTAACCTGTTCATTTTCTAGCTCAAAAGATTTTTCAGTGATTCGTACGATAAATGGTGTCAAGATGGTTAAACGTCTTATCTAAAAACCTGTAAAAAGATAAACTCAATTAGATTAGTGTTTTTTTTTTGGGGGGTAGATATTAAACATTTTGTTGGGTGGACAATTTTGCTGTTACACTCGGCATATTTAGAGATTTTTGATAAAATCTAAAGAACAATCTACAATGTTATTGGTCTTGACCCGATATTTCGCCTTCAGACCCTTTCCCAAGGTCATAAGTTAGCTTCCCGGAGTTTTTCAATACTTTCATGCTAATTGTTCTGAAGAAGTTTCCGCTATGGTGCCAAGACTTAATGAAGTTAAAGACAAAGTCACATAATTTTAACATTAAATTGGCTATCTGCAACCGTAAGTTATATGCAAAAAAATCTTCTCTTGCATTTCCACTTGTGGAACTCTGTTTCGGCTTCTTGCTTCCCAGTCAACTTTGATCTTCAAAAACTTAAATTCAATGTCAATATTCATCTTCTGTCTCCTTAATTAGTTTTTCTCATATATTTTAACGTTCAATAACCCCTTGCATCGTAGTGGCTTTATTGCCTTACTTGGGTGGGGGTCAAATGGTTTATAAATATCGTTAGAGATTCATGATTGATTACGTCCTGAAAATTTTCTGCGGAGAAAATGTAGTATATAACTTTAACAGTAAGTGGATAGGAGTCAATTATATTTATAGCATTATACTAGAAAACAACTGCTTTTTCTTTTGGAACATAGACGACCATGTCTCTCCACAATCTCCTTTCTTTTTGTAACATCATACAATTTCTGGCCCTTTATCATCGCTATTTTCTCTTTTCTGTAGTCCATTGACCCAAGCTCAATAAGTAGGTGATATGTTGTTTTCCCCTGTTTGTCTTGCATTATTCATTATGTCTTTTGGGTTATTAAATTTTGTAGGCTCACTCTCCTCATTACGTACCCCAGATATTTCAGCTAACCTTTTATTATTGAAAGTATATTCTTCCTTTTTTGTTTCTATTTTCCTTAACATTTTTAAGTTTCTCACATGATCCCTCCATGGATGTTCTCATTATAAGTCGCTTAAATTCTCGTCATTGTTTATGAAAAAACTGTCCACCATTTACAAACAAATTCGTTTGGTTTGGTTTGGTATATTTTGTTTTACGGTATATCACCCTCAATGTGTTATTTTTACAGATAAATGTTTTTGGATAGGTTCGTATGTATAGAATATGTATTCTTCCTAAGAAGTCAGTAGATCAGAAAAATCTCCTCAATGACAAATAAATGAAAAATAGCTTACACGAAACGAAGCCAAAAGAACGTCTGTGAAATAAAAAATAGATTTTAAGCTTTTCACCTTAGAGTCATCCGTGTAACAAATGACATCTGTTTTATTTTGGCAATTAAAGTATCTTCCTTCGCCATCGAACACGTTGCTATGAACTGCTGTACTTCAAGTTGACAAAGTTATAGTCTGGCCAGAATGTACTTGCATTTCAAGAATTTTTAAATTGCAAAACGTTGTTATTTGATATAATTGAATGCAAAAATATTGAAATGCGTTTGTAGCTGCATCCATCAGGTAAATTGCATTTTCTGTGTGTTTTTTTGTTGTTCGTCGCAAATCGGTTATCACGTATGCTTTTCCGGTGACTCTTTTCTATTTTTCTCCAAAATAAACTTTCGTTATCGTCCCTCTCTTCCGTTGCCATATCCCCTGCAACAACTGATATGATTTCTCCTACATTGTTTTTTTTTCTTTGGTAATACTACACCGTTAGCATTATTGACTGTCTCCAAAAGCGTATGAAAAAAAATATATATATATATATATATATATATATATATATATATATATATATATATATATATATATATATTCATGGATGAGATTTTAGAGCTATTCAATTATCAACGCTCTATTTGTGCACTTGAATGCTTTGCACTTGTAACGCGATTCCGATCAAAAGTTGAGATTTCCACTACGTTCAGTTTTGTTCTTTTTCGCGGGGAAAATAATGTCGCTATTGGTGTGTGCTGTAGTTTTCGTAAGCATGTTCTGCTTTTAATGACTCCACTAGTGCGGAGAGTCACAAGATGTCCACTCTAATCAATTATCTGATATAGATCACGCATCTATCTTGTTCTGACGAAACGCAGACAACAAAAAATATCACCGGTCTTTATTTTTGTAAAATCCTTACTCAATAATGAAAGAGAAAAGCATAATTACTCACATGTCCAACACACTCAGCATTTTGATTTGTATACATACATACATACATACATACATGCATAAAATATATATATATATATATATATATATATATATATATATATATATAAATATATATATATATATATATATATATATATAAATATATATATATATATATATATATATATATATATATATATATATATATATATATATATATATATATACATACATATATATATATTTATATATATACATATATATATACATACATATATATATATATATATATATATATATATATATACATACATATATATTTATACACATTTATGATATATATATATATATATATATATATATATATATATATATATATATACATATATATACATACATACATTCATATATATATATATATATATATATATATATATATATATATATATATATATATTCGTTTTTCATGTATTGATTTTGTCTATTGTTGTATTTCGGGGAAACATTATTAGTTTCTCTTAGGAATACCATTACGATTGTTTTTCTGACGAATATTCTTTGTTTTATTGATCATACTTTGTTGTAACCACTGTACGTTCGGGGTACGAGTGTTGCCGACACTAAAGTTTCAAATTCCAGTCAAGACTGTTGCGCCCACTTTCGCACAATACCATTGAAAAATGGTATGAAACTATATCTCCACCACCAGCAAGAAGCTAATAATAGGGATTTGTTTGAAAAGCAGTCTAGGGAAAGAATAAATCGGAATTAAAAGCCAGACTTATATATAGGTAGCAAGTTAAAACTTAATTGTTACTGCAACTACAGTAGTGTCACATAGCGTTGTGTAGCTAGTATTCTAGTGATGCATCTTTACGATTATAATGTATATATACGTACCTGGATTCAGTTTAACAATTAATTTCGTGGCTATTTCTTATATTCTATAGAATATTCTGATTTTGTTAAACTATTAGGAAACAGAATATGGAGTGAGGAATATAGTAGATAATAGAAAGAGAATAGATAATAAAATGGAGAAGAATGGAATAGAATAGATAATAGAATCAGAATAGAGAATATAATTGGTTCGAAAGGAATATAAATAATAGTAACAAAATAGAGAATAGAATGGTGAAGAGTGGAATAGAATAGACAAGAGAATCAGAATAGAGATTAGAATGGGTTTGAATGGAATACTGTAGACAATAGTAGCAAAATAGAGAATAGAATGGTGAAGAGTGGAATAGAGTAGACAATAGAAACAGAATAGAGAAAAGAATGTGTTCGAATAGAATAGCGTAACCAATAGAAAGAGGGTAGATAATTCAATGGGGAAGAGTGGAATAGTGTAGACAATAGTAACAGAGTAGATACTCGAATGAGGACTAGTGGAAAAGTCCAGAATGTGGAAACAGAGAAGACAATAGTTTCGAGAAGAGTGGAATATGTTAGAGAATAAAAAGAGTGTACAGTATAGAAGAGTGTAGTGTGGTATAAAATAAAGAGTGATTGTGACTGATCTGTTTTTACGGCTTATCGACCCATTTAAATTAATTAATACCGAAATATATGTTGGATTGTGAGAATACTTTCTTCTAGATAAATATTGAATTTACAATTTTCCTTTTGAATAAAAATGACTTTCCGAGGTAAAATTCCTGCAAGTTAACGCATATCTGACGAGGGGTTTATTTATATATGTACCAAGGCTATTTGCGCGTAAGTGAATATAACGACGCTTGAGTGAAGATCGAACTCGCCTCTCCAATTTCTCATTACACAATCTGCACATCTACGGAAGGGAATAGAGATAAAAAAAAAGTTGAGAATAGAAAAGGATAGCGAGGAATAGAATCAATATTATAATAGAGTATAAAATAGAAATACATTTATATTTAAACATATGACTGAGGAAACAAAAGAAAATTAGAGAGTGATATTAATTCCAGGGTGTTATTGAGCTTACAATTTCTGTGAATACATTTGTAACATTTTCCGAACATGCCTATATTTATTGGCTGAGTATACAAGATGAATATATTTTGTAATTTTAGATATAAAAATTGAATTGTCATGCCTTGTATAAAGATTATAACCTCAAAATAAAAGAAGTTATTATAAAGTGACTGATTGGAATACGAATTTGACAATTTTAAATACTTAAATACTGATTAAGAGAAATTGAAAACGTAGGCACAAATGTTCAAAAAGCCCGTTTTCGGCCATAACTCTCCCTGGTTTTTCATCCAATTCTTTCCAAATTTGCTATCTAAATTACATATGACAGACAAATTGTCTTGAATTGAATGTTTGGTTTAAATTATTTCAGTTAAGTTGTCGAAATCTGCAACAAACTCGGTCCAAAATCGACTTTTGCCATTTAGCTAACCGTTTCTTCATATGATTCCATCCTAAATTGGCATTCAAACAATAGAGTGTTTGAGAAGGATTTGTGACGTCCCCCGGTGTCGCTGCGCCAATCGTGACCTCTGCCTGGCCGCGCCCGCCGTGCTGTCCTAGTCGCGGCACCAATTGTGACGTCACCCCGTCTGTCTCTGCGCCGTCGCCGTCCTATCCTGTCTTGTGACGACCAATGTGACTTGGTATTGGTCGCGGCACCAAATGTGACGTTCTAACCTTTTGCTGATTCGGATGGGAATCTGGTTATATTCGGTATCAGCCTTGTCGTTCCCAGCTCGCCTCCAACGTCTGGTTACCGAAGTAGCTGTTTTGATTTCTAGTCTAACCTACCCACGTTGTGATTTGATCTTGAGTAGACGAAATCAATCAGTCGCCGGGCCGTAATGCAAGTCGAGTTCGAACAAGGGTGATACCACACAAGTATATATAAAATAAAATAAAATAATAACTCGAAAAGTTCAAATGTGTTAAAAAAGGATAACAATATTTTATATCTGGTTGCTGAATACAGGACTGCGTCTTCTTCCCAACCCGCTATATGGATTCGTGGCACTTTGTGTTTGTTAGGCGAGTCTTAACATCTTAAGTTGTTTGTTCTTTAAGAAATTGGTTCTTAGTGTATCTTCAGGTGATATTCGTAAAACTTGTTTTGGTGGTGTGAGTCTAAGTCTTTCTTCAAAAATAAATTGTTCTTGGTTAGAAGATGAGGTCGTGATTTGCGTGGAATCTTTCAGTCAGGTTCCTGCGAGGCGGTCCCACCAACTCAATCCAACGCAGCTGCGAACTGTGAACTTAACTCGAACTTCCAACTCAAGTGGAACTGCCTTTCACTCGCTGCGACTCTGCTTATATGGACGCCGACCAAAACCGGGGTGGGCTGGTCGGGGTTTGAGGTTCCTTAATTCTAAATCCACAATCCACTTCCTTGTTTTCGGTCAGGAAAATTTATTATTTTCCATTTTTGGAAGTCTTTCGTCCTCCCAACTTCTTCTGTTCTCATATTGGTATCTCACCATACCTTCAGAGTGTGTCAACGGGTTTCCCTCTCTATCACAATGGCATCTCATACCGATCCCTTCAGAGGGGGGTGTCAATAGGCCTCCCTCCTTCTTCACATGATTACCTTCACCTGCCGCTCACGCCAGCATTCAGCCAATGGGCGCCCAGCAGTGTGGGTGTGGCCAGATTGGCCTCGGTTTAAAAAATCTTGCTCAAAAAAAAAAATGATCTTCCTTTTTCTTTTCTTCCTTTCTTTCCTTTTTTCTCCCCGACAACAAGTCCTTAGTCTCTTATCTTAACCGAATTTCATATGGAATTCGTCACTCGGGACCTTCACCAAACAAGTGGGTTTTCAATTGGACGTATCGCACCTTGGTGCCAATTATTCGTTCTGATAAAATAATTTTGCTATCATAGCCAGCCCTGACAATAAACAGGTTTTTTTCCCAAATGACATGGAGGTAGTTCAACGGACATTTTGGTTTCGGTCAAGCTTGACCTAATTAATTTTTATCACCCAGCATTCTGCGGGAGGTCGCTTATCCAACTTGAAATTTTTACCATTGCCATGGGCAGATTGGATATATCTTATTCGGTGCATCGACATAAATTAAATTAAATCCGACACATCCGCGACCTTACTTTCCTCGCTAATGAGAATAAAACCTTTAGCATTTTTCTTTGTTAAAAAGAATAACATCGCTTAGTGTCCTTTTCGTGATGGCTTCTTATCACCTAAATTTAATTCTCGCCTTTCTTTTTTTTTTCTTCTTTTTTTCTAGCAACCTAAATAGTGTCACAGATTATTGTAGCGTTAAAAGGGAAAATTTCACGAAAAACCTGTTATTAACCTCAGCTTTACAGTAACAAAGAAGGAGTGGGTGTTTATCCGTTTGCACTTGCAGTTGAATCAAGCGCTGACGCTTCATCCCTGTTTGTGTTTGATTATCATATTTGTGAAAAATACCATACTATATGAAAGTTATAACGGCCATTTACTGAATATTTAAAACATTGAAACAAATTAACCCCTTTCAACGACCACACAAGAAGATATCAATTGAATTCCTTTATTAAGAATTCCGGCTAAAACCACAAAAGATTCGTCGACAACAGCGAAAACAATTTGACACAGAGATGAAAATGTCGGAGAATATGCAGCTTGCCGCAGACAAAATCATTGTTTTGTCGAACGAGAGCTCTTCACCGCGGAGCCTGTGGACAACTACTAAAGCCATAGGGTATACGTCACTTTACAAGGAACACTCGTGAATTTATCAGAACACATTTGAAGCGACAGAAACCAAATAGTCTCATGGCTTACGCTACTTTGGCTTTTGATGGTTCAAAACCACCCTTGGTGTTAATTTGTAGAATGGTTGAAAATGAATAGCAGTTTACCAGTAATCATTGGAAAAAAGGTGTGTTTTAACCCGGTTTTCAGCAACATTTGGAAGTCGCTATGACTTCACTCAAGAATACCTTCACACACGTCGCAAGAGTCATTTCTATGGAAGTTTTGACAAGTTATTTTGGCCTCCATTAAGTTTCCATGTGAATCCTATTGTCATTGCGATATGACCAATATCGGAGAGGACTGTTACACGTATATCCTACTTAAGTTTATCGGACCTGAGAGAAATTCTTATGGCATCACATCGTAGTACAATTTGACTGAAGAGGCGATGAATAAGTCAGCCACTTCATTTGAAACAAGATTATGGCCTATCTTGAAAGCAAAGGGGCCGAAGATTGAAATCTAAATATATGTTATTCATTTTCAATATATTTAACAATTGTCCTGAAAAACTTCCATTAAACAAAACCGAAAAACTTCCATTTCGTGATGAAAGAAGTAATGGGTAAATGTAGATTTCACACCATTTTTAACTGCGAATAAATATCAGTTTTTGAATTTCCCTTTGTGTCCCAATAAAACTTTCTCATTAAAATAAACTCTTATATCAACTACCTGTTTTTATGGCTTATCAAACATTTACTGGTTATTTAAAGCCAGAAAATATTCTTAGATTGTAATACTTTTGGGCAGAAGTAATGATATACGGATAAAAGTCATACTAATAAGTCCATAAATGGTTGGAAGGTGGGGATATATTTCCCAAAGGTGTTTGTCTGTAACTGAATATAATGTCCTCTACTGGAATTGGATGACGGGTTTTCAGTTTCCAACTCTTAACCATTATCTATTACACCACCTACCCATCTAAGCGTACAGAAACTGGTATTCCCAAGTGGTTATCACTCTAGGTACTGACTAGGCTCGACGTTGCTTAACGTCGATGATTGTGCTAAAACTGGTGTTTCTCCGTGATATTACTGTAAGCTGGTTAAGTTAATACTTACTGCCTGAAATACACCGCATCTTTTAAGAAATATAAGTTACTTATAATTAAATATTATCTAAAATATATCATTATATTATCCTTTTATATCTTCAAAATATTGTATGGAAAGATGTTTTCTTTCTCGATTTGTTGTCTGGATAAAATGGGTTTCATGAGTGCTGATTTTGACTGTCACAAGAGAGGCATAAATTGTAATCTGACTCGGCGAATCCTTTGATTACACTTTATTATTGTAATCAAAGTATTGTTCCAAAGAAATCTGTAGCTAATACCGAGAGGTTTCGTCGTATTTATATGAGTGACTGCCTTAATCACGTCGTACAGAAACTTCTTCTGAGAAATCAGCATTGATTTTTAAACTTTCTAAACAATACCGAACGTCTATCTACTTGGATATAGCTGTCATTCTAATACAGAAGATGAAAAAGAATTAACTTTTTTTCTCATTTCTAATTAGCAACATAAAAAAATTCTGACCGATTTGAATCTGAGAAAAAAATCTTCTCTTGGGAAAATTTTTCATACCGATATATTATAGTGTTAAAGTAAACGTTTGTAGTGTTTTGTTTTATGTGAATATCAAAATATAAAGTGCTGTTCGATAAAAGTGACACACCTGATTTTTTTTACTAAAAATATTTTTTGTCTATTGTTTTGGGGGTTAAAATAGTTTTTAATCTTTCTAATATAAAGACCCCTTCCCGACCACCTAGGAAAAAAGTTTATTCACCCTAAGGTATTCTATTTATTATCATAAAATTGAATGTAAATGAGATTCAGGAAAAAACTCTGTGCAAAAAAAGACTCAGATATCACATTCCAATATTTAAAATTGGTAAATTTAAAGAGCTTTTGAAAAAATATTGAAAACAATGTTACAAACACTCCGAACAATATTCTCGAGAATTCTAGAACAGCTTAAATTAGATCCAGACTATTCCAGAAAGCCTCATACAGTATAAAAACAGCTTGAAATAATCACTCAGAACCACTTAAGGCATCTATTATTGCCCTCTCAAAAGAAGGCAAGTCTATGAGAGAAATTGCAGATATTAATAAGAGAGAAGTTGCGAAGAATAGGACTATAACTAGCCAATAAATTGCAGCCAGTCTAAGCGAAGAACAAGGTGTTAGTCTTGCCTCTTCAACAGTCAGTCGGTGGCTGTTAGAACAAGGCTACACATCTTGTACACGAAGGTACACTAATAAGCAAAGCCAACAAAACTAAGAGACTTGAATGGGCTCACTATTACAAAAATTTCACTGTAGAAGGCTGTAATAATGTTCTCTTCTCCGATGAAACGAAAGTTGAGCTAAATTCAAAGGATAAGCGATCTAAAATCCGAAGAAGCAACTTTGAAAGCTCTTGGAATTTAGCAGTAAGTACTGTCAATCATCCGTTCACTACAATGTTCTGGGGATGCTTTTCTTTTCATGGAACTGGTTTCTTAAAACCTATTGAGCAGTACAAGAGAATTTTAGAGAGTTGTCTGCTCCCTTCTTCTGAAAGCTCATTTTTATGCAGGATAATGCTCCCTGTCACAAATCAAAATTGATGAAGGAATACTTTGATGAGAAGCAGGTGAGTGTTATGACATGGCCGCCCCAATCTCCTGACCTCAACCCCATAGAAAACTTATGGAGCATTATAAAGTACAGGCTGAGCAACAACGAGGATTTGATTGTGAATTTCATATCCGAATGGAATTCAATGCTTGGAGATGAGATTTACCAGCACCTAATAAAGTCAATGCCAAAAAGCTTATTCAAAATAAAGGAGGACCCATATATTAATAAATATTTCGAACTATATTACCTTTTATGAATAAATTAAACCTCTATTATTCTTTATTTAAAGCTGTTCGGTTATGTTTCTATTGATTACTATTTGCAGGAAATAAGTGAGTCACTTTTTTGCACAGAGTTTTTCCCTAAATCTCATTTATATCCAAAATTATAATTATCAATAGAATACCTTAGGGTGAGTAAACTTTTTTACGAGGTGGTCGGGAGGAGTCTTTATATCAGTAAGATTAAAAATTAGTTTGGCACCAAAAACAATAGGCAAAAATAATTTTAAATAAAAAAATCAGTGAGTCACTTTTATCTAACAGCACTGTATATTTAGATATTTATATGTAGGTTTACTCAACAAATATATTTAGTTGTGTCCACTATATTCCGACATCTTTGAGGCAGCTTCATGTCTCCTTTCAATCAGAATTGTGTATCTTGTCAGGGATGGAATGATCTATGTTGTTATTACAGTCTTCCAGAGAAATGAAAATCTCTTCATTAAGGTACATTATAGAGTTCTAAATAAACAGTGTTGTAGCATACCTACGGACGATAATGTGTATGTCCCCATTAACATAAATACATTAGGAAATACTTTATGTTAGTCTGCAGTTGGGGATTCATCTCCAGCAGTGCTGGTCAAACTCTCTACCTTCTGGCAGTGAGGATCTCCAGACGAGGGGCAGAGTCTCATCTCAGGAATCAGCTACCCGACCCTATTTTATATGCGGTCTACGGAAAATTTTTGCCCGAGCCTACGAACACGGATACCTCACATTAAATTCGGCCTTGTGCCACATGTGAATGCGTGGGACGGTTCGTAGATATCCTGCAGTTGGAGATTCGTCTCCACCTGTGCTGGTCAAACACTCTGCATCCGGACAGAGAGGAACTCCAGACGTGGCTATGTCGAAGGGCAGAGTCTCGTCTCGTGAAACAGCTACCCGACCCTTTTTTTAAGGGGTCTATGGTGAATTTGTGACCGTGCATACGGATTCGGATACCCTACATTAAATTCGGCCTTGTACCACATCTGACCCCGTGGGGCGGTTGGTAAATATCCTGCAGTTGGTGATTCATTGTGGAATTCACTTTATTCACTTCTAGCAGTTGACTATTTCTACGCGCCTCTGGCAAATCTTATACGTGTTGTTCGTGTCCTAAGTATTGTCTTTTATTACCAACCTTCGTTGATTATTCTATTCAGTAACCTTCCGTAGGTTACAACGAAGAGTAATGCGAGTGTACTATTTCAGGTGAGCATATCGAATGTAATAGTACGTCTCAGCGAAACTGTAACAATATTTTTAAACAAGTATATTAAGACACACAAATATTTATGAAGTAACGATCAGTAGATGCCTTACTCGGATGAAGTTGCCTACAGGACTGTCAGAGAACTTTTTGCATTGTATCAGACATGCTGAACTAACTTCCAAGAAAGAGACCTATTGATTCTTTTCGGGATAACGTTTTCCAATGACATGATTTGGGACGATTACATGCAATCAATTTCAAGCTAAGTTGATTCACTGCGTCGTGCTGTTCGGAAATTTGCTTCACTGCCTCGTATAATTTTTCTCACCAGAATCTATATTTCATCATTATAAATCTAACATTATTCTGCTACTTATTTGCGCATTGGATATTGTTGATTACTCTAATTAAAAAGAGTTGCAGACCAATAATAATACAAAACTTCATTGGTCTTATTAATCGTTAAAGTATTTTCACTCCAGTACCTCTTCATTCACCCCAGCTCTATCAATGTTATTCATTTTCTTTTTCTTCTTAACACTTCGATGTTCTAGCAATTTCTCATGTTAAAATATTTTTTTTTTACTTTATTCAAAAAATAACTATGATTTAGACATTTTTGGAGGTTAATTTTTAGTTACATGGTAGTCCGAAAGTCTTGTCACCCGCTACCTCTTTTCCAACCTATTGGAGCTTATGCTATCCATCTAAAATAGAAAATTATATTATGTAGGCGTGACAAGACTTTCGGACCAACTTTTAAGCCTATTAAACAATTTTCTTTTGTTTTATTTAAATAATTTAATTTATAGTTTCAACTTTTATTAAAATTATGTTTTAAATTTTCAAAATTTACTTTATAATCACATTTTATAATTACCATGTGCACAATTTAAAATTGTTGATCATCAAAATAATTCCTTAGATTTAACCAATTTAAATATAAATTTTAAACGAATTACTGTAACCCAGGTAACCTTTCATTGAGAAGACGATTAGCATCATATACATTATTGAAAAAAAAATCAACATTTCAACATTGAAATAAGTTTTCCAAAATGTTGTGGTTTGAATTTTGTAGATTTATTTTTATCGGTCATGCAAGCGAAGGGTAGTAAGCTTAGGGGAAGGCTGCCCTTCAATTTGTCTTATCCTAAACTTAGCTAGACACGATTACTGACCCAAATATATCACAGTATTTCTTACACCAAAACAATCAACTTCATACTTACAATTCTTAATACAGCCAACCTAATGCCTCTAAATTTCTATGTAGTTCCCATATGTACAATTTGTCTGTGGAGGGGAATAAAAATCACATTTAAAAAGAAACTTCAATGAATATTTAATATGAATACAATTTATATACAATAGAATTTTCAAGTTCTCCCAAATCTCTATCATTCACATAAAGCACCTTATTGACAATGACCATTTCCGCAATAGCCCTCTGATATGAGTGACTCTCCAGCCTTGTATTAGGTGAACTTTAGTATATAAACTTACTTAATAAATGAAAAAAAAAACCGGAAAAAATTGATATATCTTTCATGTAAAATATGAATGCTAAATAGAATTAAATCTTTAAATTTTAATATTAAATTTTTAATATTAACAACAATGTAGACAGTCTGTAAAATTTGCAAGAACGATAATTCACTTTGTTGTAGAGTAGAGCTCCGAATAATTCCTGCCCCTCCCTACTATTGAGACAGTGGACTGCTTCTAATTAGAAATATCGCAAGTAGCTACATTAGAGGAGGATTTAAGGAGTATTTGATTTACTCAAGTTTTTTTCCGTTCTTAAGCTCGGATGCCATATTGTGGTGATTGGTCGTGAAATTACTCGCTGGTGAGTGTATTGTTTTACAAATCGATTCGTTTTATACCGCTTATCAACCCCTTACAGATTATCTAAAGCAAGGAAATACTTTTTGATTGTAAGAATTTTGGGTGTGGTAAGGAATAAATATTAATGGTTTAGTAATAGCAATCTTACTTACTAATTAACCCATGACTGGGGGAGAAGTATATTCATAACTTTCCCAAGGATAATAAGGGGCAAATTAATATAACGAACTCAACAGCAATTAGAACTTGGCTCTCCGATTAACAATCGCGAGCCATTATCGAATACAACACCTGAACATTTAAGCTTACAGAACCTGATATTCCCAAGAGGTCACGCATTTAGGCTTGATGTTGCTTAACTTAATTGTTTAAATGTGTTGAGGCCGTAAACCCAGTGATGATTGGAATACGATTTGGCATGAAATGAAGGTCATGAGGATAGAAAGGATAGATAACGATTTAGGGTTGACTTGAATAACTTAAGATTTTAGCGTTCAGAGAAGCATTCGCATGTACGCTCCCGAAGGTAAAGGTTAACATGGAATTTCCACCATACATTGTGAATACCGAGAGCGGATTTTTTTTCTCTGGAAGTAGCGTGGTGTGCCCAAGCTCTACAATCCTTAAATACTGGATCTAAATATTATATGTCCTCTGCCATAGAAATAGCAAGAAATAAGCTATAGAATTGCGATATTTAGTATGAGGGGTGGGGCGAAAAAAATGGCTGCAGAGTCGAGAAAAATATTCTCACCGAAGAGTATGTGGAGAATTTTAAATTCTGTCGGAAAGTGCGGATTGATCAGTACCAGCCCAGATATATCAACAATAATCCATTTTTGATTTAATCTGGTGCTGGTAAAGATAAAGCATGACAGAAGGAGCCACTCCTTCATGAAGCAGTAGGAAGAAGAGACCATATTTCTATGGTTACGTGGCGTATGTGTTTCAGTATCTTTTCCCAAATCAATAAGGCACATATATATATATATATATATATATATATATATATATATATATATGTGTGTGTGTGTGTGTGTGTGTGTGTGTGTGTGTTTAAATCTGTTCTTGTGCGTGTTGTTTCTCTATTAAAACAGAAATGCTTGAAATTGAACAAAATTTATGATTATTACATCAGACTTCACTGGAGAAGCCAATAATTTTCCCCATTTTTCAGGCCGATAATTTCATTTTTCTCCGACAAATCGGATTACTGTTTTTGCTTATCTAAAAACCTACCCATCCTTCGTCATCCGATGAACGCAAAGACATAGAATACGCCTTTCCAGTCTTGGTAGAGAATGCAAAAGTAATATCCATCTTGTTTTATGTGTGGTGTCTCTTCACCACACGGCCAATCATGACTCGCCACAACTTCCTACCTTTGTAATTTTTAGTATGTTTTATCGTTTTGCTATCACTCCTAATAACTGTTCCGTCACCTAATTACACATACTTAAGGTATGCTATTCGATACTTTCCTCTGATTCTTTTGCTTTCAGTATGTCTTGCGAGTGTCAAATTCTCCAAACTCTCTTTTCTTTTATAAGTTTTTTGACTTAAACGAACACTCGTTGCCACTTTTGTGATGCCAACGAATAGTCGTTGTCCCTTTAGTAATGCTTGTTATAGTAGAGACTATGTAATCCCAGTTGAAAAATACTGGTGCCAGACGCCTTCGAAATATACTCGCGCAAATAGCACTTGCTCGATAATACACGCTCGAATAGTAATCCGTATAATGATCTGAATGGAGAAATAGTATAGTGAATAGAGTAGAGAATAGCGCTCCGTATAGTAATGGATGAGAAACTAGAAATAACGATCCGTATAGTAATAGAGGATAGAGAAGAATTAGCGATTCATTAGACACACGGTACCTCCTTTATATGAGTTCCTCTATAGTCACGTGGTCTTCGTAATTCAATAATAGGATCAGCTGTGTTTACTCACTGGTGTTCTCTGTTCAAACTCTTGTCGGCAGCGACACTTTATTCCTATATAACAATAAGTGTCATTATTTTTTCCATTTTTCCCGGAACTTCATCATTGTGCATATATTCAGCCCATGGTATTCTTAGCATCCTTCTTTAAAACCTCACTTCCGTTGCTTCAAGTACCTTCTTCATCTGTGAGCAGATTGTCTATCATAAAGCAGTACTTTGTCCTTTTTTCTAACAAAATTTACCTGTAATATAGTGTTATGGGACCTTACCCATAATAACATAATGGACTATTCCATACGTAATAAATACTGCGCCTCAAGAGGAAGCAGGGAGTTCAGTCTGAAGTCTGGAGAGAAGTCCGTCAGGAGTCTGTCAGTCAGTCAGAGCGAGTCAGTCAGTCGAGTCAGAGGCAGTCCGAAACAGAGTCGCGTTCAGACAATTACTACAAGACATTGGAATAGTGATACTGGTCGAAACTACATTGTTCTCCCTACTAAAGCAGATTGTTCGTACTAACACTTTTCTACTTCTCTGTATATATTCCTGTTTGTAATATATCTGTGTTATTCTATACCTGTGTTCGAGTTCTTCTTTATTGGTTCTACCTTGGACCATCACCGTGGTACAAGGACCTGGACCATAACATATAGTGTTTAGTATTTTTCGCTATTCCACTGCGACTTCAGAGTTGAATGTCATATTCCGTCCTCTCTTGGTATAATTCCTAGACATTTCAATTTTCGTACTTTTGTGATTTTGGTGTGTTTCGCTTCTTTTTGCTGACAGCCATAGATATTCTTACAAAAGATGCTTAATCTTTTTTTATCGTCGCTTTCCTTTACTACTTTCGATCGGATTTCCTGTACATTCAGCTTCCGATATCAACACGGTATCATATGCGCGTGTTGAGCAAATCTATATAGAACCACAGTAACTATTGTATTAGTGACAATGTTCTGTGTTTGTCCAATCAGGACATCGAAGTCATACGCAAATCGGCATGTAAAAATAGGTAATATATTCATTTATCATATGCGGAAAAATGATATGGACTTTATCCTGTTCCAATCACAGAAAACTATGAAATTACTATTCTTTGGGAATTTACTATTTTTGCTTTCTGGTATATGTTATATACTGTACCTATGAACACTAATCGGTATGTCACAATCCTCATAAATAACTTTGACACTATTGTAAGTGGGAGTTTGTGGTGTCAGTGTTGAAAGCTCTTGCCGGGTCGAACTCTCTGCCTTTGGGCAGAGAGGAACCCGGACGAGTCTCTGCCCTTCGGCATAGCCTGGCTGAGTTCCTCTCTGACAGATATCCGATCCTGTGTATGAGGGTTCTACGGGCAATTTCTCCTCGAATCCACGGGCTCGGATTTCTCCATATTCTCTCGTGCTACAGCCTACCTCGTGGGAAGAGAGGTCAATATCGTAATATGCTGTCACTTAACACCATAATGTTTGCAAACAGATCACATATATATTTACTATTATCCCTAACACTCGGTCTTGGAAAAAAATTCAAAATACGTTGTATTACCAGAAAAAGATAAATAATAATAATAATAATAATAATAATAATAATAAGAAGAAGAAGAAGAAGAAGAAGAAGAATAGTATTAATAATAATACTGAAAGAAACTGGTATGAACACCACCCAGACCGGGTTAAGGAGATAGGACCTGGTACAATTCTGTGGGACTACACAACACACACTGACAGAACAATCAAAGCCAACCACCCCGACATTGTTATTAGAGACCACAAATCAAAAAAGTGACTCCTTATTGATATGGGATCACCGGCAGACTGCAATGTATCTTTGAAGATATTCAAAAAACTGTCAAAATACAAGGACCTTCAAATCGAAATCTCAAAAATGTGGCACATGGGAACATCAACAATTCCTGTTGTAGTTGGAGCGCTAGGATTGGTTGGAAACGATTCTAGTAGACTAATTGAAGGGATTCTTGGAAGCCCATGCCTCAAATAAATACAAAAAATTGTTCTCACAAATACAGCCCACACTTTACGAAGGGCTTTTTCTATGTATTTTTTTTTGTTTTTGTTTTGTTTTGTTTTGTCAAAGGAAAGTGTCATGGTGCCATTTATAACATTATGTCACTGGACGGGACCCGAGAAGAAATGTGTACACGTCAGAAATCAAAGGAAATAAAAATAATAATAATATTAATAATAATAATAATAATATTAATAATAATATTAATAATAATAATAATAATATTAATAATAATATTATTAATAATAACAATATAGTTTTGTGGATATTAACATGTTAGATAAAGGCAAAAATTACTGTCATTCTGAGGAATATTTCGTCTGTCCTAGGTCCTTGTTTTGACATGACAGATAAGTTAATGTACCGAGCGTATTCAAAACCTTACTCTGTGTCAAAACATAAATTAATAATAATGATAACATGCAAACTAGAAATTATCAATCAAACATGCTAAAACATTGTGTTAATCAGTAATGCATATTATGTGATGAATATCGAGAAACACTTGAATCTCTTGAATATGCATGCAGAGAATTAGCATCCAACGAATATAAAACTCGCCATAATAGTTTAGGCAAATGTCTGCACTGGAAAATCTACAATATTTAGTGGAAGGAAACTGCGAAAAATTGCTTTGAACAACGCCCAGACTCGGTTAATATCATAGAACCTGTTTACAATTGTATGGGACTTTACAATTCTCAGAGAAAGAACAATCAATGTTAATCGACCAGATATAGTGAACAGAGACCATAAAAATAGAATGTGGTTTCTTATTGATTTAATGTATCTTTGAGGATCTTCAAAAATGTACCAAAATCGGGAATCGGGAATCTCACAAATGTTACATATGAAAACATCAATAATTCTACTTGCAAATGGAGCAAGGATTGAATAAAAAAAAAGTTCCTATAGACTGAATGAAGGGATCGCTGGTAGCTCATGCTTTAATGAAATACAAAAAGATTTTTTTACAAATGGCGTTCACACATCAAGAAGGGCTTTATTTATGTAAAATCAATGTGATCTTAGGTGGTTTAGTTTTTTTTTTATATATAAATCTCAGGGAAACATACCATAATGCAATTTCTGACCTTAGGTCTCTTGTTGGGAACCGACAAATTAATGAGTATACAACTGAAAGCAATAATAATAATAATAATCAGAAGAAGAAGAAAAAGATGATGATGATGATGACCCTAGAGATCATAATAACAACGTTAAACAAAATAAGAAGGTCAGGGAAAAATAGTTACACAAAAAACAAGAAAGCACCATATTTTTATTTTGATGAATTATATTTATTTTAAACGGTATTCTTGGTTAGGTCGGTAACCTTTCAGTGCCGTATCATGAGAATATCTATTTGCTCTTTCCCTTCAGATCGAGGGCGATGAGAACGTGTATGATCATTATTTACATTTATTATTTATATATATTTATTGTCCTCATCTTTGTCGCCATGTTTATCACAACGTTTCGGTTGTCGTACGCTCCGGCCTTCTTCAGGTGGTTGGAATGTCGAACTGAACCCTTTATTTTGCTCACTGGGGTGGACTGTTCTAGGTCCACGTGTCATGTCTTATGGATATCAGTTGTTAATATCCTTGTTAATTCCCCTCTGAAAGTTCTCCACTGTCTTAACTGGATATTGAACTCACACTCTTTGTGTCCTGTCACTGGGTCTAACTAACGCCTTTATTGACTCTGCCATGTGTCCTTGAGGACATTTGTGTATGAATTTCTGGGTCTAGAAAGTCTACCTCAGTGAGCGAAATAAAGGTTTCAGTTCGACATTCAAGCACCTGAAGGGCGTGCAACGGCTGAAACCTTGTGATAAACAAGGCGACAGATGAGGACAATAGTCCGAATAATGTAAATTTACATAATACCTCATCTTAGAAATATAGACATATCTTAAAAAATAGTTTCTAGAATATCAAGTTCAAAGAAAGTTCACGCCTCTGGATTGAAGTTGGCAAAATGTGGAATGTTCAGGCCACGACGTTAAATCATAAATGGAGCTTTGGGTCCCCTAAAGCCGAACATAAAAACTTACATTGAAAAGTTCGGAATAAATCCTAGTGTCACAACTCTTTAGAAATCTGCGTTGTTTGGCAATGAAAATATTCTGCCAAAGACGCTATCTGTCTGACGATGTACGACTGGATTGAGAACATCGATAATTCAAATTCTCTAGTTGGAAAAAAAAGTTAATAATAATAATAAATAAATAAATAAAAATTGGAAACCAATGTTTGCTAATTAGAAATTACAAAACATATACTGAAAAACTGTTAATCCAAGCTGCAGATACTGTGATAAATATCCAGAAGACTCGTTGAAGAGCTTCCTGGTAGATCATGCCTTAAGGAAACACCAAAAATTATATTCACAAGTACAGTTTTCACACATTATGAAAAACTTTATGTAAAATGTGCCTGCTGTTAGGGTTTTTGGCGGTTTTATTTTACAAAAATGTTCCTTGTAAAATACCCTGAAACCATTTCTGACGTTAGGTCTCTGTTTGGAACCAGAAACATATGTCTATAGAACAGAAATCCAAGGAAATGATAAAAAAGTAAGAATAATAATGGCGTTTATAACTATTCAAGAATCAAGAAAGAGAAAATGTTATTTTAGAAGGATGTATTGACGCATGGGATATTACTAAATGAAATGGTTAAGGAGCATAAGAGCGTGAATCGATAAAATTGAAACATGGACAATGATGCAGAAACATGAAAGAAAGAAAAAAAATCTTTATTTATATGATCTACACGCGGTCTATTTTCCACATCTTTTTTTGTTGTTATGACCATGCCTTAAAACAAAGAAATTGTACTCACAAGTACAGCTCACACATTATGAAGAGCTTTATCACTGTAAATTATGTGTGATCTTCGATTTTTTGATCAATGGAAAATGTTATGAAGCTGTTTCTGGCCTTAGGTCTCTGATTTGGGACATAAGATTACCATCGGCGATGAATTTAAATTTTTGAAATTGTAAGTGATAGGAACAGAGTTGTACAAAAGTGTTGTGGTGTCTTCCCTCCAATGAGGCTATTGTGGACTCTTCCACTTACTATAAAGTTAATAGGAAAAGTAAGCCTCGGGGGAACGGTGATATAGATTGTACTACTGAGGCTGTTCGCAACTCCTGTCGAACTCTCTGCTTTTGGCAGAGAGGAACTCAGTCGAGGCTGTGCCGAAGAGCAGAAGACAGTAGGGGACAGTTTTTAGGCCGGTTCCAATTTTTTGGCCCCACTGGCTCGGATAAAATCGACCTTTTGCCACATATATCCCTCGTATGGGGGGGCTGTTAAATATTAACGGTGTTATAGACTGAACGCTGGTCAACTGACACACCTCCCAAAGTCGGACTCTGTTGCAACTGTTCAATACACTATTTATCTTCACCCCTTGTTTTGTTATTCCTTAACCAATTACTTGGTCACAACAAAAAGCAAGACAAGAATAACAATTGGACACTTAAATTCGTGTAATTGCCATGAAAATATTTAGAAAACGGCCCAAAGAATCGACGTTAAGGTGTTGGTAAGGCGACTGACGCCTAGATGCAAGTTTAGAACCAGCAACATTTCAGATTCTTCTTTGGATTATGTCAAGAATCTCTATATACATAGTAGAAGATCCAGACGTGTTAGAGCAGCAATGCAAAGGACTTGAAGAAACCTTCTGCCACTTAGCCTCGATTGTATGTTACTACTTATTAAATGGGGGTGGGGATATAAACAAATAAATAATATTAACGATGAGGCTGAAGAACATGATACGGAGGAGGAGAAAATGAAACCTTGTTCCTTTGATAACGTGTTGGAAATACCCGATAGGCATGATTGTTTAAAATACAATTTGTAAAATAAAACGGAAATTCTATTAAGAAGAAGCCTACAATACATATATGGGAACGCACCGTAGCTAGAATGGTACTAAAATATCACATCTTCGGAAGGAAAAAATATAAAACTATTAATTACATTCACGTGAATGTAGCTAATTAGCTTAGAAAGGGCATAAAAACAACAGATACGACAGAGTAGAAACTGTGATCCACGGGAGATTTGTAAACAAATATCATTTGAACTAGTTATTCAAATGTTAGAAACCCGAAGCAGAAATTCCTTTTCATGCTAACGTACACGCACAGGAGGCACGGTGGAGTAATGGATCAATCAAGCCGAGTTCGAATTCCAATCGAATCCATTACATTCACTTACGAGCTAATACTCTTGGAAAGGTATGACACCTCTTCTTCTGCCTCCAGCTATGCAGAGACTGGGTTCTATAGTTGGATGGCAACTGGTCTAGGAGAAGGAAAATTTGAATTCAAAACCTGCGGAGGGTCGTTTAGGGAGTTACGTTAAGGTCTTTGTATTAACAATGAAAATGGATGGTTCTGCAAAACCTTCACCACTCTAATCGTTTCTCAATGAACATGGTTTCCAAATTCCATGAAACTCCAAATTTGGATCAAACCACCCCGGATCAAAGCTAATTATTAGATTTATTCTAAAATGAAATAGTCTCAAGAATAAATTCTTTAGTTCCCTTCTTTTGCATACCTATCTGTTAACATTTCGATGGTTTTTACACTTCAACGAATGACCCTCCTTGCCTTTTAGCATTTATTTGATCTCACCTTCGTTTAGAATTTTATTTTCCTAAAATATTTACAGAA